>JADLZN010001577.1:0-43108 GCA_018155175.1 Sinocyclocheilus anophthalmus | reverse complement strand
CACCCTCACGACACCACCACACACACACACAGACACGCTGTCACACAATCACACGCACACACACACACACACACACCCAGCACACCCCACTCTCTCACACACACTGCACACACACAAAACACCAAACATTCACACACACACGACACACCACATCTCTGTTCTCAGCACTGCTCAACACAACATCGTCGGTTAGGAAGACAGGGGGGGACATACTAGCACACTCACTATACTATCGGGGGCGACACGAGCACGAGGCACACGGAACACGGAAAACCTCTGCTGTCTGCACGGGGAAGTGGCTTGAGGAATCCACACACAGAAATGAAGAAAGTCACATCTACTTTCTTGGGTTGTCGGTTCTGCGGATGTCCTCGCGAGGAAACAGCACTACGAACCCCAACACCACGACAACACACACACCTCATTCATCAACACAGCAGGCACAATATGGGAGGTACATGCACTACACACACACACTGTCTCTGTACGCACACTCATCACACACACAGGTCAACAATCAGGTCACACACCAGGTTCAAATGCTCACTCACTCTCTTCTTCACGGACGGGGGTAACATTATTCATTGCAAGACATCAGGTCGTTACACACACACCAGCACATAAAACAAGCGGAAAATATTAACACCGGGTGCAACGTCAGTCTTGTTCAGGTCGTAAGATAAATAAGCTAATTAACAGAAAGGGGGGGAAGGAGAGAAAGAGAGGAGAAAAGAAGGGGGGTGAAGAGGGGGGGGAGGCAAAGGGGAAAAAAAAAGGGAAAAAAGAAAAGGAAGCAAGGGAGGGGGGGGGGAAGAAAGAGGAAACTAAAGGGGAAAGGAACCATTGATGATGAATAGGGAAAGGACACGACTACGCGACACCTTATTATCGAAAAACGAAAACTTAACAAAAATGCTTAGACGGTTTTTGATGACTGTTGGAAGTGGAGGGATCAAACACACACGACACTCTCTCTGCACACTCACACACACACACTACACACCTCTCTCTCACCTCACACCCACACACATCACCTGCTTCTCACACACCCCCCCAGCCTGAAGGGCCCCCCCCCCCCCCTCAGCAAAAAAAAAAAAAAAAAAAAAAAAAACCTCACACCACACACACACACACTCTCTGGCGGGTCAGCACACTCACACACAGCACCGACAGGGCGACACACACAACTCACACCAACAACTACACATACACACCATCTCCTCACACTCCCCACACCTCTCTCTCACACTCACACACACACACTACTCTCACACTCCACACACACACACACACACTCTCTCTCACACAACACTCACACACCCACACACACACACACACACAACGAGCGCTCACACTACACACACACACTCCTCTCTCCACACACTCACACACACACACACACACACACACACACACCACAGCACCTCTCTCACACTCACACACACACACTCTCTCACACTCACACCACACACAGACTCTCTCTCACACAAACACTCTCTCTCACACACACACTCTCACACTCACACTCACAAACACTCACACTCACTCTCAACACACTCAGCAACACAAACAGCACACACACACACACACACTCTCTGCCCCTCACACCGGAAATCACACACACCATCATCTTCATCTTCATCATCACACACACACTCACTCACACACACATTCTCTCTCTCTCACACTCTCTCACACTCTCTCCCACTCTCTCACACTCACACCACACACACATCACACACGCGGGCACCTCAACGACGCCCTCTCTCTCACACTCTGGCACCACCACCCTCTCTCAACAACACACACACACACACACACACTCACTCCTCTCGTCACACTCTCTAACACGCTCTCACACTCACCACCACACACACACACTCTCTCTCGGAAACACACACCACACAAAAAACACTCACAGGGGAATCTCTCTCTCACATCTCTCGGACAACATCCACTCAAAACACACACACCCTCTCTGGGCACACACGACCCAAATCACGGAGCGACACAACAGCGCGCCCAGGGAAGTCTCTCTCTCACACTCTCTCCACTCTCTCAACTGCACGACTCCACACACCACACCACACACACACACTCTCTCTCTGCTCTCACCTCGGCCTCACACTCTCGGGGGGGACTCACAACTACACACACACACACACACACAGCTCACTCTCTCTCTGGGCGACACATCTCACACACTCACACACACTCACACACAACACACACACACACACAGCACTCACTCTTGCTCACACCTCTCAACACCTCGGTCACACCCTCACACACACACACACACACACACACACACCATCAACCTCTCTCTCATCACCGTCTCTCACCTCGTCAATCAACACTCTTCACACTCTCTCACACTCACACGTCACAGCACCCACCCACACACACGAGCACTCAAAAACAGTCTCTCTCATCACACTCCTTCACACACTCACACCCCACCACACACACACACTCACTCTCTCTCTCCACTCTCTCACACTCTCTCACACTCACACACTCTCACACACACACTCACACGCTCACTCTCTCACGCTCACACTCTCTCTCACACACAAATCACACACTCACACACACACCACACACACACACACAAAACACACACACACACACACTCACTCCACTTTCCCCCTCCCCCCCCCCCCATTCTTCACACTCTCTCCACTCTCTCACACTCACACAACCCATCACACACACACACCACACACACACTCCCTCTATCTCTCAGGGCACGGGAAGGAAAACTTCTCATCACTCACTTGCTGCGTGGGGAGAAAAGTCCATCTATTTAAAGTGGAAACAAGCTGGTAAACGATTATTTTTAAACAATTTAATGTTGTAGGATTAGGAAAATAACTATTTAGGGCTTTTATAAATAAATGAAATATTACCAAAAGAAAAGTGAAATAAAATATTTAATTAAAAAATGCGATAAGTAAGTTTATAGTAAACACTACAGTGTCTTTTTGAAGCATTACTATAGTAAGTTACTTAGTTGAAAATTTTTGGGTAATTCAATAGAGTTTGCGTGGTATATATCAACTATTGTAATCTTTACCTCCAATACTGTTCTACAACTATAGAGTATATTATACTACAATACACTACAGTTTACTGTAATATATACTACAGTATTCATCAGTTTACTATAGTTTATACTACAGTATGCTGTAGCATTCATTAACAAAGTGTGGTACATACTATAATATACACAGTATAACACACTTTACTATAGTATGGCTCAAAAACACCATAGCATTTACTATAAATTACTACAGTATTTTTTCATGTGGGATGATACGTGATAAACGGACTAATTCATAACACTTTTTACAGGAAATATTATATTGTAATGGCCTGTAACATCTTGTGATCCATGACAACGAGTAACAAATTAGCCTGTTAAAATAAAACATAAAGAAATGACTTTGGACACCAAATCCTACCAGAAAGCGCTTAACGTGCTATTTATCGTGTTGTGTTGATATGATGAGTTCTTCTGTTCACAGTCTCAGTACAAACCTGCGCTCAGCTGGGCGTGGCTTTACGCCTGTGACGTCACGTCTAGCCCTGGCAGGTCAGGAAAAGGTCATTAGCGCCACCTCGCGTCTGACAGCTTAATAACTATACACAGCACACACAACTTTATTTTGGAAGTGATTTATCGCGATTAATTGTTTGACAGCACTACTATAATATAATGCATGACAAACCCTACTGTTTGAGCCTCAGGAAGCGCTGTTTGTGTATTGTTTTTGCAGTTTTTAGGTGTTTTTATCTTTTTGACAGCTGGATAAATGTTGCTTTTGTCACAAATAGAAGGAGTTTTAGCATGTAAGCAGTTGAGAACACTAATTATGAGATTAAGATGAAAACAAATGTTGGGTTGGATTGATTAGTTTCATCAGCAACAATCAGGCACATATACTTTATTTCCACATAAGAGTGTCACCCGGATCAGAACTAGAACTGCCTTATTTCTGCCCCTGAGTCTGTGGGGCAGTTTTCTGTGTTTTCATAGCGTTTGTTTCGTCTGTGATGACCAGCAGACTGTTATATCGTCATAATAAGAGCTCCGGCCCTTTAAGAGCCCCTGGGGCCGTCAGACCCCTGTGATGTCACGTGGGCGGCCCCGGGGCCGGTGGGAGTGTGAGGAGCCTCTAAGTTTAGAGTCCAAACACACGGATGCACTTTAGAGCCGCTTGAGACTGTGGCCCGAACGGCCGCAGTATCAGGTCAGCGAATCTGCACATGACACAGAAGACGGAGCAGGGTCGTTTGGCATGTTCTTGTAGCTCTTTACACGCTTACACTGTGTGTGGTGTGTGTGTGTGTGTGTGTGTGTGTGGAGAGTGTTTGTGTGTGTGTGTGTGTGTGTGTGTGTGTGAGTGGTGTGTGTGTGTGTGTGGGGGTTTGTTGTTTGTGTGTGTGTGGGGTGAGTGTGTCTGTGTGTGTGTGATTGGTGTGGGGGGTGTGTTGTGAGTGTGTGTGTTGTTTGTTGTGTGTGAGTGTTGTCTTTCGTCTGTGTTTGTGAGTGTGAGTGGTGAAGTGGTGTGTGTGTGAGTGTGGGTGTGTGTGTTTGTGTGTGTGTGAGGTGTGTGTGTGTGGTGTGTGTATGAGTGTGTCTGTCTGTGTGTGAGTGTGTGAGTGTGTTGTGTAGTTAGTGTGAGTGAGTATGAGTGTGAGTGAGTGTGTGTGTGTTAGGGTGTGTGTGTTGTTGGGTTGTGTCTAGTGTGCTGTCTTGTGTGTGTGTGTGTTTTGTGTGTGAGTGAGTGAGTGAGTGAGTTGTGTGTGTGTGTGTGTCGCGCGTTTTTTGTAACAATGAGGACTAACCTTGTGTATAATGACAAGGTATGACAGGTATTACAAGGAGCAGGTGACTTTTCAGGACATTACCCCATGTCCCCACTTTTAAAAACGCTTATAAATCACACTGAATGGAGTGTATTGAAAATCTAAAAAATGCAGAAAGTCTCCTGTGAGGAGAAGGTTTAGGGGTAGGGTTGGTGTAGAGCAATAGAATATACGGTTTGTACAGTATAAAAAACATTACGCCTATGGAGAGTCCCCCTGTTCACTTAACAAACCGTTTTTGTGTGTGTGTTGTGTGTGTGTGGGTGGGTGTGGTGTGTTGTGTGTGTGTGAGTGTGTGTGTGTGTGTTGTGAGAGAGATGACCTCCCTGTGCGCAGAAGAATCTCCTGCAGCTGTCCTTCTCTTATATAAGTCTCTCACACATCACACACACCCACACACTCACAGTCCGAGGCCCTTCTGGTCAACCTGTTTGTTTGTTGTCGCAAATGTGTGTTGGTTTTTTTATCATGTTTGTGTGTTTTCTCCATGCTGGGCAGTTACTTTGGAAAGGTACAGGTTACAGATTACAAGGTATCTTTTAAAATGAGTCATAGTGGTAACCTATTTCTTTACTTTACTAAATTAATGTAACTGATTACTTTTTGATTACTTTTTCTAACAAATGTTTTCAGCTGTTAATCATTTTGAACATGTAAAGCAGGCAGGTTAATCTTACAGTAGAGCTCAACACTGATTACTTCATCACTTGAATTATGATTATAATAATTGAATTTTAAAGCACAGCCACCACAAAAAATCTGACTTTAGCACCTCTATTTACTTTGAGATTGTTTAGATCAATCCGATTTTAAAACCATATCAGAAATAGTTTTTAGCTATGAGACTGTTTTTTAAAATCAAATCTTTGTATAGCTATGACAGAAAACACTGGCATCTGACAACGTTTTGGAAAAAAATAGTCGGTACCTTAAAAAAAATATAGCATATTCACATAAAACCCATTCGGATAAATCTAGTTATCACAAGGTGTGTTCCTAACTTCCTGAAACATTGTGTGAAAGAGCAGTCAATGCAATTTTGGTAAGAAATCAATCAAATCTGTATGTGTGTGGCAATATTCAGATGTGACCCCTTTTGTAATCGTTAACATTTTGATAAGTAACTGTAATTTAATTACATATTGTTTAACTGTAACAGATTACAGTTACATTTCTTTTGTAGTTAATTACGTAATTCATGTAACTAGTTACTCAACACAGTTTTCAGTGGTTCCTTGACAAACTTCACTGTGTGCTTCTGCTGTTTGAGTGTCAGATTTCAGAAACTGTGTGACAAGTAAAGATTCTGTGTAAAGCAGCTGAGACTGTAATGTCATGTCGTCTGGAGATGATGCGTGGTCCGGCAGAGCAGCGCTGCAAGATTATCCACAGGTTCCCAACTGCTGAAGTCGGTGCGTGTTAAAGACGCTTTCAGTCGCATTCTTGGCGGGTGGCGCTGTGCTTCTCCCAGGTCCGTCAACATCTGCTAACAGAACACTGTTAAACGCTGCTGTGATGATGCTGAGAGTGTGTTTGATCTCACGCAGCTTCTCCATGATGTCCGGTCGCTTCTCCTCCGCGTCGGACCGTTTCTCCATGATCTCCGGCTCTGATGCTGAGAGTATCTTCATGGAGCCAATTCATCTGTCCTCCTCCATCGCTGCCAAGAAGATCATCAGTGAAGGTCTGCTAATGCAGAGATCAGACCTGCTTCATTCACATCATCTCCGAGACAAAGCTGCCGCAGGACTCACCTTGAAACTATTTTCACTTCAAAGGAAATTTCATAAATACTATGAAAACGATGGAAGCATGTTTCTGTTGCAGGATAGAAAAGAATAAATAAAAAGTGCACTTGCAACATTTTATCTGAAAATCTGATTTTTTTTGTTATATCTTACTATTCTGAAAATAAGTCAGAATTGTGGGTTTTAAAGTCAGAATTTAAAGATGTTAACTTGGAATTGTTCAATTTTAAGGAAAAATCTGAATTGTGAGATAAAGTTGCAGTTGCCTTTATTTAGTGGAAACAAGCTTCCATAAGTAACACACTGAATTGAAGATGAAACTTTAAAGTAGAAAGACTGAAACAGCATTTAAACGTTGCTGTTGCTTTTTACAACAGTAACATATAGCACATGTGATGCAAATAGGTTGTATTTTAATTGTAAGCATTAATGTATGCAGTACACAGTTACTAGTGTCAATAAAGTCAGTCTAGTGTTATAGTGAACATTGAGTATGCTGTGTCTCATCTCTGTCTCTCTCAGAGCTGAGAGGCCAGAGGAGCTGGCGGAGCCCCTCGAGGCCCTGACAGCATGCTGGAGTCGGTCCGGGGGGGGGGGGGGGGGGAGTCAGCTGATGGTGTGAGGATCTGTCACAACAGGGTTGTAATATGACATGATCGTATTCGACCGCAGCCCCTACTACACGTCCCTGCGTGCTGTACATCCAGAGAGCGCTTGACCCATACCGGTCTGTTTCGCCCTTCCACCCCCGTCGCCCAGGTCTGGCCCAACATCATACATCGCAAGTAGAAGTGAGTCCACACCACAATCTAAGATATGTGACCCTGAAGCACAAAAGCATGCATGGGGTCAGTTTTGTGAATTGAGATTTCTTCATCATCTGAAAGCTGAGTAAATAAGCTTTCCATTGGTGTATGGTTTTGTTAGGATCGGACAATATTTGAAAATCTGTAATCTGAGGGTGCAAAAAAAAAAAAATCAAGATATTGAGAAAATCATCTTTAAGTTGTTCAAATGAAGTTCTTAGCAATGCATTTTACTAATCAAGAATTAAGTTTTGATATGTTTACGGTAGGAGATTTACAAAATATCTTGATGGAACATGATCTTTACTTAATATCATAATGATTTTTGGCATAAAAGAATAATCTATAATTGTGACCCATACAATGCATTGTTGGCTATTGCAACAAATATCCCCCAGCGACTCAACACTGCTTCTGTGCTCCAGGGACACATTTTTTCTGGAAGTCTTGAAACGTTGCTCTAATCAGGTCTGAAAGTGTTCTGAATCTTACTCCTCCTTCCACAAATTAAGGCCTAAAAGGTGTTAAATCAGAGCAGAACATCTTACATTCGCAAAGTCAAATGTTGAACATACTTTATAAATGAAGATCTTCCTCAGTGCAAATGTCTAAAGATACTGAAATCAAGATACATTTACTGGAGATGCTGAATGAACACATGAAGTCTTGTTTTCTGAGAAATTGAACAAAATTAAATCCATGCTTAAACCAAGAACAAATATATGTCAATGGGGAACGAAAACTTGTTTTCCCTTTTGAATGAAGTTGATTTTTCTGAGTCCAGTTGCAGATATTTGTTCTTGTTTTTTTGCTCAGTTTCTCAGAAAACAAGACGACTTATCTTCTGTCAGTGTGTTTCTCCAGCAAATGTATCTGATTTGAGTATCTTTAGACATTTGCTCTGGAAAACAAGACAAAGCACTGCGTACGACTACTTGTTTGCAGGGACGATCAGAAGAGCGGTAAAAGTTATTACCCTATTCTAGTGTTGTGAGTTTTAATTCGTTTGTCTAAATGAATTCAAAGTAATGGAGATCTGATGTAATTTGTATTTTCAAACTTTGAAGCGTTGCTAATACAAGACATATTGTGTTACATTTACTTTATTCCAGAAGTTTTCTTTCCCTGGGCTTAAAAAGTGCTAAATAATGCTTGAGTAATATTGCGGTGACGAGTGTTTATTACTGTAAGTGAGCCGCTGTTCTGTGCTGCAGGTCGGTGGCGGTGAATAAAGGCCGTCTCAAACGCCTGGGCATCACTCATGTGCTGAACACCGCTCACGGCACCGGCGTCTACACCGGCCTGCTGTTTTACCAGGGCATGAACATCACCTATAAAGGCATCGAGGTGGATGATTTCCCAGACGCAGACATCTCTCCTCACTTCCGCACGTGTGCCGAGTTTATGGACGATGCTTTGCTGACACACAGAGGTGAGCTGACGAAACCTTCTTCTGTCGAAGGAGCGAGAGCTTAAAATGACTTCTTTTTGACATATTTATCTTTGGAGAAACTAAGGTTTTGGTACATTGTAGGATAAGACTAACAATCCAAAACTAATGTTGGAGAAAGTTACTTTTCCAAGTAATGCATTACAATATTGCGTTACTCTATAAAAAAGTAATTAATTAAGTTACTTAGTTACTTTTTAATGGAAGGTAATGCGTTACGTTACATTTGAGTTACTTTTTAAATCTGGGCGGGGCTTGATTGTTTGTTTTTAATATAAAACTGTTTTACAAGTTGAAAAACTCTTTCACAACAAAAGTAAATGAACGAGCCTTTGTTTGTGTTTGTGTGTGCAGGGAATGAGTAACACATTGTTTGATATTGGCTGAACTACAGTAAGATTCATGTTCACAACACAAAGCGCTGCTCTGACTCCGGATTTCTGTCCCTCATGGCAACCACCAGATCTTTCACTCACACTGGAAAAACAAGTTAGCTTGCTTGTTACTTATTGAAAAATACCTCCGTGTATATTTCCCTCTATCCTTCTAAATTTAAAAGTAATGCGTTACTTTACTAGTCACTTAAAAAAAGTAATCTGATTACGTGCTGCCTATGAGCGACAGTCGGTAGATAAATATAAACTTCAGATAGCGCATTAACTCAGGGGCCTGGACTCTGTCGTGCCTCACTCACTTATTTTTAGAGTTAGTGACACAGATAGATAGGAACCTGTTCACAATCTGAATCAAGGAGAGCGTCACGCTGACATGTGCTAGCAGTGAAGAAAGCGCTCGTTATAGAAGTGAGAATTATTAGTTTAGCACTGCTCCTCTTTCATTTAGTCTTCTCTATGGCAGATTTTGTTTTTTTATAAAATAACAATATAGATGCAAACTTTCAAAAACATTCAGAGCAGAAGTGCTCATAATACTTTACATAACGTAGATTTGATCTGACATTACACTCCAATTATTCCTCTCTAGACATTATTTTCTGAGCCAGGGCCAGTGAACCCAGTGCTGCAGTTCAGAGCTCCACCACGAGAGGCACAGGAGAGCACAGAAAGGTTCACACAAAAACCATTTGCTTGCTTGGAAAAGTCCAAAGTCACAGCTTCTAAACCAGGTTTTACTGTATTTTGCTCTGAATTAAAAAAGTGTAGCTGATTCCCTGTGTAAATAACAACACAAAACAGCAGTTAAAACATTTCAGATTTTAAATAAGATTATCGAGTCATCTGTAAATAGAGATGCAAGGTTTAGATATTTATTTTTTCCTATCCCCCCACTTGAGACAAAACGAAATGTAAAATGTATTTTTTTTAATTTTATTTTTAATTTGGAGATTTTCTTTGTTTATACACGAAATCCCTCGCTATATGTTAATTGTTCTCACTCACTGTTAAGTCCAATTGTCAACATACTTTAACAATCTGTTTTCCAATGTCAAATGCTATGTGCAAAATGTTAATTAAAAAAAAGCAAAAAATAAAAAACATTTACTTACTCTCATGCCAAACCTGTTTAACTCCTGCTGAACACAAAGAAGATATTCAGAGATATTTTAGAGACTGACGGCCACAGTCAACATTCACTTTCATTGCATCTTTTTTCATACAATGACACTGAATGACTGTATATGTATAAAATATTTTAACTGATTTCGGGTTAGATGTGGTTTAGAAGTTCTCTTCCTAGTTTTGACAGTAAGAGTTCATCTGTCTCAGGTCCCTCCAGAAAGTGACTGTGTTCAAAGTTTGCCCTGCCGTTCAGTTTGTTTCGTACGAATGCTCTGTCTCCTCCTCATTCTGTTCCTGACATCAAGCACCAGGAGAGAATTCATGAAGGCTTGGCCTTGTGTATTAATAAGGTCATGATGTGGCTTGAT
Source organism: Sinocyclocheilus anophthalmus (assembly GCA_018155175.1). Lineage (NCBI taxonomy): Eukaryota > Metazoa > Chordata > Actinopteri > Cypriniformes > Cyprinidae > Sinocyclocheilus > Sinocyclocheilus anophthalmus. Next base: position 32,341 of record JADLZN010001577.1, on the reverse strand, counting down.
AATCCAGAGAGCTCAGTCACATGACTTTATTAATATCAATTTTGTTGGCCGCAGGCCCTTTGGGAGGGGGTGTGTACTTTACGTCAAGACAATACAGATTGAGTCAAAGCAGCTTTACAGTAGCTACGTTTCCGTTAAAGATTTTGCGCCAAACTTTAGCGATGTTTTATAAATGTTAATAAAGTATTGCGAAATGACGGCGTTTCCATTAACTGATGCTATGTGAATAAAATAAAATTTTTCCTCTAGCACTAAATCATGGCGACGGATTTTTGGCAATGGACATGTTTTTTTTTCTCACATTTACAGCTCACATGGTGTATGTATCTAAAACGTGGTCATATGGTCATTCTTCAGTATACTATTGTCACAGTGTCTAGTTGGTGTGCCCATGCGTAGCCACCAGAGGGCACGCTTCTGTGAAAGTGTTGTTTGTTTCTCTGGACATTCAGTTCCCTTCACCCTTTGCCTTTGACATCAGACTCATACATTCAGTGTGCCTCATTTTACCTTGTTACTGTAATCATCACATACAGTATAAGCCCGGTTTTTCTTTGTCTTTGGTGCGGTTTATTGTTACATGTTTTCGGTGCTCTGTTTTGCCATGATGGGATTACGCTGTTTGTTTTTGGGACTCTTCCATCAAATGCTGCATTGGATTCGTGGTTTTGGAGCATTCCGTGACAGAATCTAGCAGCCATTACAAGATCCAGCAGCTAGGCTGGGCTTATCGGATTTTGGACCATGGGCATTCATATCCAATCCACCTGCTTCAAAGAAGAAGCGGAAGGCTCAGCTCCGGATGTTGGTGTATCTTCGCCAACAGGGGATGGAAGTAGGAGGTTTTGCTCAGACCTTCTGGACTTTGGCGGTAGGACTGGAACTTTGTGAGTCTGAGCTCAGAAAGATTTTTAATGATTGCTTAGACAACCCCTTGCCTCCTCGGAAGATGGAGGGGCATAAGACTCTCGACTTTTGGAGTTTCATTGATTATCTCTGTTACCGCAACTTAGTAATATGTCGGTCTGAGTCCATTGCAGTGCCCCCGGAGATGCCCGAGCTCGCTCCAGTGGATAGCAAATCTTCACTGTCTCAGTCCGACAAGCGAAGTTCGAGAAGGACGGGGCAGCAAGGTCCACTCCGGTTCTCCTGGAGCCCACTCCGTCCTTGAATTGGTCAGAACCGCATCCAGTATAGTGAGTATGACCAAAGTCCCGGTGGTTTTCCTGGAGGACCCGACTTCGTGTCCAAGCTTCAGGTGCGTCTGGGAGGACTAGACTCCGGTGGTCCCAAGTCCAGTGGTTCTGGAGGACCCGATTCCGGTGGTTCCCAGTCTGATGGTTCTGAGTCCAGTGGTCCTGGAGGACACGACTCCAGTGGCCTCAAGTCTGGTGATCCTGGAGGACCTGATTCCGCTGGTTCCCAGTCCGGTGGTCCACTGCTGCTGCCATAATCAAGAAGGCCGTCTTTGCCTTTGGCCTCTGGGCTGTTCTGCGTGCATGGGAGCATTCAGAGTCCACTCATTAATCCGCTCCAGCCTGGGAGCATTCAGAGTCCACTCCAGACCCCGCTCCAGTCCAGGAGTCTTCAAAGTCCACTCATGAACCCGCTCCAGTCCAGAAGCCCTCAGAGTCCACTCCAGAACCCTCTCAAGTCTATGGGTTCACTCCAGAGCCCACTCAAGTCTATGAGTTCACTCCAGAGCCCGCTCCAGTCCAGCAGTCCTCAGAGTCCACTCCAGAGTCTGCTCCAGTCCAGGAGCCTTCAGAGTCCACTCCAGAGTTAACTCATCCACATTTAAGCCCGGTTTTCTTTGTCATTAGTTGCTGGTTTATTGTTTACTGTTTCCTTTTTTTCTGTTGCTCTGTTTTTGCCCTGATGTGGATTACTCTGTTTGTTTTTGGACTCTTCAATACATGCTGCATTTGGATCTTCTTGTTTTGGAGCATTCCATGACAACTATAACCTCCAGGTTGCTCTTAAGTATAAGGGGCTTTTCTTGCCATTAAGAAAACCCAAATCCATTGCCATTACTTTTCGCAAGAGTAAAAAATTACATTTTAGTTGCATAACATCGGTTAATGGAAACACCGTCATTTCGCAATACTTTTTTATCAACATTAATAAAATATCGCCAAAGTTTTGCGCAAATCTGTAATGGAAACACACCTAGTAAAGAATGATCAAATAACTTTTTATGTATGCCATGTGACCTGTAAATGCAGGAAAAAAACGTTTCCATTGCAGTTTTGCAAAATATAAATTTTTTGAAATGCCTGAAAAACCACCTCATGCAAGCGTAACAATTTTTTTTGTGATATATAGGCGTTTTTTATGAAACTGGCGTGTTTCCATTAGGCGTATTTTCAATTCGCAGTTTCAATTTGCACAATTTGAAGGGTAATGGAAACGCAGCTAGTGCTAAACAGGAAAACAATGTGTCAATAATGCAGAAGGACAATAGCAAAGTCAATTTTTCAGTTTAAAGTCAGTTCATTGTTGATTCAGTGGTGTCACCATCAGCTCAGTTCTCTTCTAATAGTATCTGTGCAATTAAGTGCTAGAATTTGACATGGCATTTCCATTTTCAGTTTGTGTGACAAATATGAGAATGACATTACATTAATCTGAGGATTTTTTTTTATTCCTCTTCATGTAGGCAAGGTGCTTGTGGACTCGATGATGGGCGTGAGCCGGTCAGCGGTGCTTGTCGCTGCTTATCTCATGATCTTCCAGAACATGAGCATCATGGAGGCCCTGCTGGAGATCAGGAAGAAACGTGCCATCAATCCCAACGAAGGGTTTATAAAGCAGCTGCGCCAACTCAATGAGACTCTAATGGAGGAACGAGATGAAGACGATGACGACACCCTCAGCCAGTGCTCCGTGATCGACACCCGCACTCGTCTTGATGAGGAGGAGAGCATGTTTGGAGTTAAAGCCGAATCCATCATGGTGAACGAGGAGGAAGACAGCAGCAGCGTCATGAGCAGCGTTGCGTCTTCGGCCGCCGCCGCGGCTCTGAAAGCAGGACTTCTTGGGGGCCCGAGCAAACCCGACCTGGAGGTGACCGCCAAGGACCCGGCGCTCCCTGGAAAAGACAGGGAAGATGAAGATGGGGATGTGGACAGCATGATAAGGGAGTGGCAGAAGCGCAATGAGAAGTACCAGAATGAGGACTGGTGGGAGGCACAGCTGATGTGCGACGGGGAGGACGGCGAGTCCTTGCTGGGCAACGGGAAACCGCCAGCTGTGCGACCGGAGGACCTGCAAAGCGTGACCAGTGAAGATGTGCGAAAGGTGAAGGAACGCATCAAGAATCGTCCCCGTCGACCCGCTTCGGATATAGGGTCCACGACGAGCCACAGCAGCTTTTCTGATCTCTGGAAGCAGCGTCTGAAGGACATTGAGGAGCAGGCCGCCGCACGATACCGACTCAAAGAGGCCGACGAGGACAGCGAAGCGAGCCAGAAAAGAATCGACGACGATGTCGAGAGCATCCTCTCGGACAGCAGCTCCATGTACAATTTCTGCAAGAAAAACAAGGAGAACCTAACACCTCTGGAACGATGGAAGGTTAAGCGAATTCAGTTCGGATGGAACAAAAAAGACGAGAACGGAGACCAAGTGGAGGCCAAGACCGAAGCTCCCGCTCCCTCGCTGGAGGACGTCAACTTGACGGCCTATCAGACCTGGAAACTTAAGCAGCAGAAAAAGCATGGCGGCGAAGAGGACAAAGACGAAATTCTGAAGATGAGTCGAGCCGAGGACCCGGCCACGATCAAGAAAAGACAGCGACGCGAGGAGCTTCTGGAGCGAACAAGGAAGACGCTGGAGGAGAGCCAGTCGGTGTGTGGCTGGGAAACCGAGAGCGCTCTGAGTGGAAGCATCCCGCTGTCCGCATTCTGTGCCGGAGCCTTTCCGTCTGCAAGCACCGCCGGAGACGATACCGTGTCTGTGCTCAGCGGAAGGTCTTCCGTCCTTTCAGGTCATAGCACCCGATCGCAGCCTCCAGTTCCTCAGGAGCCTCCGGCCGCGGTCGTCGGCCCTAACGGCGAGCCCATGGTAAATATTTCCAACATCCAGAACTGGATTGCCAATGTGGTCAATGAGACTCTCATGCAGAAGCAAGCCGAGATGATGACGGGAGCGAGTCTCGCTCCTTCCAGAGCGGGATCGGTGTTCAGTCTGGGTGTCGGACGCGGAGGAGACGATGACAAAGCCTCAATGCTGAGTGGATCCACATACTTGTCCCGAAGCAGGGCTGAATCCGTGCTGTCTTTGGGTGGAAAGGCTCGATCCGTGCTCTTGGCTGGCAGTCGGGCCGAGTCCGTGATTTCTGCTGGAGGAGCATCCAACCTCTCCTCTGTGTCCCGGCGGAGCAAGATTACTACGACCAGCGTGCCGCTCTACAGCCTCTTCCAAGACCAGGTGAACCTTCACAAACTGGACACCATGGAGAAAGAAATCAAGTCAGAAATGCGGGACAAGATGGCTTCCTATGAGGTGAAGAAGATCGCAGAGGACAACAAGCGCAGCACGTTATACAAGAAGAAAAAACCAAAGGAGGAGGAGGACGATGACGAAGTAAATCATGGAAAACCGAACGGATTTGATGATTTGGCCACCCTTTCCTCTGAGAAACCCAAACCTAAAAGAGATTACGGCCGTTCCGGAATACTGAATCTGCCAGCTTCGGCCTGTAACCCCACTAGCAGCATCGATGAATGGCTCGAAAACGTAAGACCTCCTCAGAGCAAGCCTACACCTTATGATGGAGACGGCGAGCCAGCCCGCATGTCTCGGCCATCGTACGAGGAACCTGCGGAGTTTGACTTCCCGAGCCGCAGGAGCTCGATTTCAGTCAATCACGACGAAGAGGAGGAATATAGCTTCGCCTCGAAGTTTGCATCCAGGCATCGGGCTGATGATGACATGGATTTGGCTCGAGATCCCAGTCCGGAGTTTACCTATCAACCCGGCTTAGGTGAAGATACTAGTTACAGAACCAGGAGATCGTATGCTAACTGTGAGAACAATGAGACTGTGAGGACTGCTAAGACTGCACAGGAAGACAAGGAAGATGAGGAAATATCTGCTTTCATTGCTCAGATTAAACAGAGGGCAAGAGCGCGGGTGGCGGAGGAGATGGAGGATGATGAAGTTCTTTCATCGTGGAGGAAACAGGAGGAGTCAAAGTCACACGTCCACGATAAAAACTAACTCAAACATGACTGTTTATGCCCAAAAAAATTAAAGATGTCGTTATGTATTGCAGATGTAGAATATCATTGCGGTAATGATGCGTTGTTTCATATGTGTGATCTGACAGGCACGTGTTCAGTACGAGACTCTTAGAGCTTGATACTGCATATAAACAAACAGAAGATAACATCGCTGCATTCGTTATAAAGTCAAACTTTTACAAAAGTCACAAATACACAAAAAAGCATATTTAGCAGCTCTGGAGTCATTAAATGAAATGATTAATTGCATCCAAAATAAAGGTTTTTGTGTACATTATTTATGTGTGTGAACTGTGTATATTTATTATGTATACACAAATACACACTGTTATAGACTGTATGTTGTGCTTATATATATACAATAGAATGCACACACACAAACCACTTATGCATATATATATAATACTACAGTATATACACAGTAGAATACAGTTTGTTACGAAGTATTCAGACCCCCTTAAATTTTTCACCTTTGTTATATTGCCGCCATTTGCTAAAATCATTTAAGTTTCTTTTTTTTTCCTCATTAATGTACCACCCCAAACAAAGCACCCTAAGAAAACCATCTGACATACAAACCCAGAATTTTGGACATTTTGCAGATTTATTAAAAAGAAAAACTGAAATATCATATTGTCCTAAGTATTCAGACCCTTTGCTGAGTATTTAGAAGAAGCACCCTTTTGATCTAATACAGCCCTGAGTCTTTTTGGGAAAGATGCCACAAGTTTTTCACACCTGGTTTGGGGATCCTCTGCCATTCCTCCTGCAGATCCTCTCCAGTTCTGTCAGGTTGGATTGTAAACGTTGGTAGACAGCCATTTTTAGGTCTCTCCAGAGATGCTCAATTGGGTTTTAAGTCAGGGCTCTGGCTGGGCCATCAAGAACAGTCACAGAGTTGTTGTGAAGCCACTCCTTCGTTATTTAGCTGTGTGCTTAGGGTCATTGCCTTGTTGGAAGGTAAACCTACGGCCCAGTCTGAGGTACTGAGCACTCTGGAGAAGGTTTTTGTCCGGATATCCCTGTAATTGGCCGCATTCATCTTTCCCTCGATTGAAACCATTCGTCCTGTCCCTGCAGCTGAAAAAACCCCCACAGCATGATGCTGCAACCACCATGCTTCACTGTTGGGCCTGTATTAGACAGGTGATGAGCAGTGACTGGTTTTCTCCCCTTCACCCCCCTTCCTCCACACATACCGCCTTATGATGAGCATATAACTGGACCAAAAGTTCGATCTTGGTCCTCCTTCAGACCTAGAGAGAGGTCTTATTTCTCGGACCATCGGGGTTGGGTCCTTCGATTGTTTGGGCGAGAGTTGGTGTGTGTTAGCAACATTCCATGCATGCTTCTCAGGTGTCCCCTTTGCACTGAGGCTCGAGGCGTGGGTGCTCGCTGGCGGCCACTCTGCCATAAAGCCGACTGGTGGAGGGCTGCAGTGATGTTGACTTTCTACAACTTTTTCCCATCTCCCGACTGCATCTCTGGAGTTCAGTCACAGTGATCTTTGGGTTCTTCTTTAGCTCTCTCACCAAGGCTCTTCTCCCCGATTGCTCAGTTTGGCCGGACGGACAGCTCTAGGAAGGGTTTTGGTCGTCCCAAATGTCTTCCATTTACGGATTATGGAGGCCACTGTGCTCTTAGGAACTTTAAGCAGAAATTTTTTTGTAACCTTGGCAAGATCTGTGCCTTGCCACAATTCTGTCTCTGAGCTCTTCAGGCAGTTCTTTTTGACCTCATGATTCTCATTTGCTTTGACATGCACTGTGAGCTGTAAGGTCCTTATATAGACAGGTGTGTGGCTTTCCTAAGCAAGTCAAATCAGTATAATCATGGACACAGTCTTTTAGTCTGGGCAAATGTGAAGGTTGTTGGCTAACCATTCTTCAAGGAGAGCAGTTTAAGAAATGGACATCACCTGATTTAAATATTATAGTGGCATCATGAAGCCCAGACGGTGACCAGCAAAGGGTCTGAAGATTAGGACAGGGGTGGATGGTAAAACTTTCAGTGGGTGTTTGGGGTTTGTTGGGGGGGCGTGGGTTTTAAATAAATTGCAAGGGCGTGCGGACCGTGTCAACTGACATGGACACTGTTCTGTGTTTTTCTGTCCACATGGGGGGGGTTGCTGTGTGGGGATACATACTTAAGGATGCAAGCACTCCAGTAATGAATGATTTTAGCAAGTACATTTGAGCTTGGCAGAGCGGTTAAAAAAGATGTGGGAATCTAGGTTGTGTTTACTGGGGGTGGGTGTTGGGGTCCTGAATACGTTCGCGACCCATGGTATAGGGGTGCGTATTGGTTATTTGGTATACTGTATATAGGCCCATCTGCGTTGGGTGTGGGTGGTGGGTCAGGTATATACTGCCTGGGTGTTCAAAGGTGTCGGGGGGTGGGGACGGTGGTACGATTTTTTAATGTGTGTTTTTTGTGAAGAAGTTTGGGTTTTGTCGAATGGTCGTGTCCAGGTGTTGTGGTGTTTTTTGTTGTATTGTTATCCTTTGGGAGTGTTTAAGTTGTGGACAATTTTCATATCGGTTGAGGGTGGGGATGGGTGTGTTCGTCTCATCGTTCGTGGATTGGTTCACAGTAACACCCTGACAGGAAAAGGTTCGGCCTGGTTTTTAAGATGGTATTATTTGAGATTTTTCATTGGGATTTAACACAAACAAAACATTTGGGGGTTATCATAAGTGTGGGAAGGTACGTTTGAGCTTCGTCTGTGGGTTGTTACATGAGGTGCTGGTGTTACTTTCAATACAGCTCTCTGACGTTTATGAAGTGCTCCTTCAATTCAAATCTTCCTTCATTATAGTGACTCTTGTCTGAATGTGTTGTGTGTTTTAGTGTGTTTACTTGTTTACACAGCAAATACAAACATTATATTAAAGTCCTTTTAAAATCAACAAACAAATCACTGCTAAAGAAATCAAGCATTTGTGTAACTGGTCTTTTGTCTCAAAACCTATACAGAACTTGTGACAACTAGCCCCGGTATGTTTAACTCTGGGAGGCGGGGTTTGTGCTCTCAGGAAAACAAACACTACATTCACATTTATTCATTTAGCAGACGCTTTAATCCAAACAAACAGGAGAGTTTTAAAAATCAAACATTATTGAATTATACGGTTGTTCTGAAGTTTTAGGTCAGTCAGGGAGGAGTGTGTGTGTGTGGTGATGTGTTGTGTGTGTGTGTGTGTGTTTGGGGTTTGTGTGTGTGTGTGTGTTTGTGGAGGTTTGTGTGTGTGTGTGTGTGAGTGTGTGTGTGTGTGTGTGTGTGTGTGTGTGGAAGTGTGTGTGTGTGTGTGGTGAGTGTGAGAGTGTGTGTGTGTGTGTGTGTGTTGGAGAGTCTAGTGTGTGTTTTTGTTGTGTGGTGGGTGTGGAGTGTGAGAGGGTGTGTGTGGTTTTTTTGTTGTTGAGTTTGGGTTGTGCATTTGGTTTGGGTGGACTGGGTGGTCGGTTGTGGGGTTTTGTGTTGGGGGGTGGGGTGTGTGGGTGTGTGTGTGTTCCGCGTGTGCAGTTACTAGGCCAGAAATCCAAAGTTTAAATGTGTGAGTGTGGTGTGTCGTAGTTGTGTGATTTTGCGAGAGTGTGTGTGTTTGTGTGTTTGGTTTGTGAGTGAGTGGTGAGATGTGGTGTGTGTGTGTTCCTGTTCTATGTCCTGCTGTAGGACAGTTCTTCCTGTGCGCGTGTGGGGGGGTGTGGTGTGTGTTGGTGTGTGTGTGTTTGTGTGTGTTGAGATGTGAGCTTTTGTGGTGGTGTGGTTGGTGTCTTCCTAGCTGTGGGTTCTCGCGTCGCAGCCGAGTGTGTGAGATCCCTCGCCGCTCGCGTGTCGAGTGTGTTTGGGTTGTGTGTGAGAGGTGGTGTGAGAGAGTGTGTGTGTGTGTGTGTGTGTGAGAGAGTGTGTGTGGGAGTGAGTGTGAGAGTGTGTGAGTGTAAGAGTGTAAGAGTGTGTGAGTGTAAGAGTGTAAGTCTGTGTGTGTGTGTGTGTGTGTGAGAGTGAGAGGGGGTGTGTGTGTGTGTGTGTTTGTGTGTTGGTGTGTGTGTGTGTGTTGGTGTGTGAGTGGGTGTGAAGTGAGAGTGTGGTGTGTGCGTGTGCTGTGAGGTGTTGTTTGTGGGTGTTGTTTCTTTGGTGTGGGGTGTGTGGGTTGTGAGTGGTGGTGGTTTGGGTTGTGTAGTGTGAGTGTGAGAGTTCTCAGTGTGGGTGTTTGTGTTGAGTGAGGGGTTGTGGGGAGGGTGTTTTGGGGGGAGGTGTTTTGTGAGAGTGAGAGTGTGTGTGGGGTGTGGGTGTGTGGGTGAGTGAGGGAGAGTGTGTGTGTGTGGGAGTGAGAAGTGTGGTGTGTGTGAGTGTGAGGGTGTGTTTGTTGGTGAGTGTGAGTGTGAGTTGGTGTGTGTGGTGAGTGGGGAATGAGAGTGTGGTGTGGGTGTGTGTGTGTGTGAGTGAGTGTGAGAGTGTTTGTGTGTGTGTGTGAGTGTGAGTGTGATTGTGAGAGTGTGTGTGTGTCTGGGTATCACACATGTGGGGACATGAGTCTGTTTACACAGTCACGTCATGGGGACCTCTTGCGTTGTGGGGACCAAAAGTCAGGTCCCCATAAGGGAAAGCCATATAAATGACTAGAGGAGCTGTTGGGAAGGTGCTGGGTGGAGTTTCAGCGTTGGCTCACAACACACGTTTATCCATGAATGTGTGAGTGTGAAGGGAGTGCTCAGCTGCGCCCCCAAACACTTCTGAGCGGTACTGCGCGCGCTTCTCCACACACACACTCTCCATATATGGCTGGCCCCGCCCACTTCCGCGTCCTCATTAGGAACGAGATCAGCAGCGAAATGAAAATATGCGAATTAAATGCACACTTCACACGGACAGATGATAAGAAGACTGTTTACAGAAGATACCGACTCCAGGAGATTGTTTGCAGGAGATGCTACAGTTGTGCAGAGGAAAAAGTGAAGCTCAAGGTAAGCACATTATAAACCAATTAGGTTAATTAGATCTAAAGTCATTGGCTAGCTAGTTAACATTAGCGCTAATTAATTGTTGAGGCTAAGGCCTACGTGTGGCCTGTAATATCTCTCTGTTTCTCAATTAATCATACAATTTAATGTTTAAGAATAGTTTCTGACTGAAAAGCTTTCTCAGATCTTTAGCCTAAGTGAACGGATCGCTAATGCAGGCTTGGGTTCATCTCAAGTGTGTTTCTGTCTGGTTTGGGTTAGTTCTGAGGAGAGGGTTGTTATTGTTTTATATTAAAGGAACCGTGCAGGTCTGGTTTGGGTTAGTTCTGAGGGGGTTGTTATTGTTTTATATTAAAGGAACCGTGCAGGTCTGGTTGGCCGCGGGTTTAATGGCGTTCCGCGGGAAAGGGGTGTTATTGCACACATTAGGAACATTGGCCATGGTTTCGCTACTAAAACATAGTTTAGATTGTGTTTGTGTGCTTGTATAAGTGTTAGTCAGTTTCACCCATGATGCCATACATGGTTGTTGTGTGTATCGTGGTGATAAAAGGCCGTTGGCCTGTCTTCTTTTGTTGGTTCCTGTGGATGTTGAGTAACGGGGGTGCTCCGGTCAGAGTGCTTCACAGAGAATTTGAAGTAAATAAAAAAGGCAAGTAGCGCGGACAAATGATTTAACGGGTTAACGTCAAGGGTATAATGGCAGTAGTTAAACTAAAGAAAGGTTTGTATGTGAGCCTGGTCCAAAAGAGTAGTCCGGGCCAAATCAGTAGTTTCTCACACCTGGGTGATAGAGCAAGAGAATCTCTCATTTTGTGAGATTAGACCGACATAAAAGCATGAGGTCGTCCTCAAGGCCAGCATTGTGCTAGAATTTAGCTCACCCTAAGGGTCACTTTGATTTTGTGGCCATGATTGGTGAGTTTGTCAAGCAGACATTGTACTGTATTGTTAGTTACAAAATACAATATAATAATACACACACAATGCCACCCTCCATGAAATAACGTCATAATCTGAAGGCCTTATAAAAATTTCTATACCTATTTAATTCTGTGCTTGTCTCTCCGTATTCCCTGTGATTTGTATACTTGTTTTTTTTGTGTTTTTTTTTAGATTAAAATGCACCACGAATCGCCCTCTTCATGAGCCATGCATCCTGTTATCACCAAGTTCTTACAAACTAAATAGAGGTGAGTACAGTTCTCATGTCGGCGTGAAAAGGTAAGGTGGTGTCTGGTAATGATTCAGTTAATAAGTTACTATCATATGTCCCTCTTTGCATGTTATCTCTCTTATTCTTTAGTGATTATTCATGGGGGGGGAGTGGGGCCAACTTTTATGTCTGTTTTTTCTCTTCTAAACCTTGTTGCAGAATACTTTAAAGCGGTGTGTTCATATGATGCGATTTTATTTTTTCCTTTCTCTTTGGAGTGTTTTTCAAGCTCTTGGTGCATAAAGAAGATCGTAAAGTTGCAAAGACTAAAGTCAAAAAACCAAAGAGATATTCTTTATCCAAAAGTTCAGAGTTAGCCTCGGGTCGCTCCTAAAAACCTGTTGTGGCTCGTTCTATATCGGTACGTGTGCCGGGGGGCCCACATAGTCTACCCCACTAGGGGGGTGGGAAATGTGGTGCATAAAACGCCGCCCAACGATGTTCACGCAACCACTAAAGTCAGAACGTTTTATTCTCAGCTGTATTATGTGCTGGGGGGGAGCAGCATTGGCTGGTGAAGATGCTGTTGCTCGTGGGGGGTTGTGAAAGCAAAAACTACTTTGTTTGGCCTTCCAAAGGACGATGATATCTGCTTCGTCCGCCTAGCGCTGATCCGTGCTGGTCCTGATGAATACAAACTTTCATTCACGTGGACGCAGGGGAATCCAGCCCGGGTTTGCCCGCTCATTCGTCGCATCCGCAGGCGTGCCGTTCTCCGACCCCGCCACCTCATCTCACTCTAAGCCTGGGCTTCGCCTCCCCTATGCCTCTGTGTGTTTTTCATTGTGACAGCGAAACTACTTTGTTTGTCCTTCCAAAAAAAGAGGACACGACTAGAAATCAGTAAAGTTGTATTTACAACACTGTTCCAGAAAGTGGCACTTCAAGCGCCAATAGTTCAGATGTGTGCAGCAGGCACGTTGTTGGGTGAGGAGGCTGTGTTTGTCCGAAGCCTGGGAGAGTAGCCTACAATTCTGGCTTTTCTGACTCACAGCCTGTAAGTACGTCTTTTATATTTAAAGGATTTGCCACTGAGGATTCAAATGCGAGTTTTGAGCAGTGTAGAGTTGGCTTGTTGTTTGTCGTTTTTTCCGATCACAAATGCAGACATGTTTTTATGTTACACACGCGCTGGCAATGCAACTCGTAACAATACAGTATCAGTCATATAATCCGTATATGTCCCCACGGATGCACAAATGCCTCGTTTGTAATGGGTTTTAATGTTTTTGAATCATAGCTCCGGCCTGACGGGGCATCATCACAGTATGGTAGGGGTGAAACATTTCCGTCACACGCTTGAGGTATTCGGTAAATCACAACGCACTGGATAGCTGGCTTAATCACAGCACACCTCGCTTTTCAGATCAATGGGCTTTGTAAAAATTGAGCGTTTCAGAAAGGCGGGGCATATAGAGGAGAAACAATAATGTACAGAATGTGGAAAAAAATTGTTTTTTTTACCTTAAACCGCATAAACACATTTCATTACACCAAATACACACATAATGTTCTTTTTTAGCAACGTCATATGAACCCTTTAAAATAACTACTATTGATGTGTTCTGTGTGTGCAATTATCATGCTTTATCTGCAAGATTTATTTATTTTGTGGTGTAAATGTTTTGTTGTATTTGCAGGACGTGGACTATTTGCAAAAGGTTCCTTCTTCAAAGGAGATTTTATTGTGGAGTACAGGGGTGAACTTATAAATTATGCAGAGCTGGAGAGAAGGAGAAAACTCTACCACCCATCATGTGCTGTTTTTATGTTCGAGTTTAAGTGGAGAGGGAAAACGTGGTGGTAAGAAGTCACATTGCACCAAAGCTATATTACTTGTGCTGTACTAGAGTAAATAAGGCTACATTTACACTGCAGGTCTTCATAACCAATTCTGATTTTGTGATTATATACATTTTTTTTTGGCAGACGTGCTTGCGTTTCTTAAGATTGACACTTATCCGATGTGTTCAGTTTACACTGCACTTGGTGACACAAACTAAAAATAGTGCATACAGTGTCATCACAAATCAATTTCAGTAGTACATTGAGTTTAATTTATTGATATGGGATTCGTATAGCAGGGCCGGGTGTTCAATGTCACCGTGTTACTTCCATATATCAAAATAATGAAATAGTACAGATTCTTCAGGACGGATTATGTACGCAGCTCTGCTCGAGGAGAGCTGGGGTGGGGTGCGGATTGGAATATACTCAGGGGCCCGTTGCAGTTGAACGTGGGGGTTAGCCTCTATGTTGAGACAATGTCTTATGAAACTAGTTTGACCAATTAACAGTAAGCCAAGGGGTAATTAGGCTTATATTTTGGATTCCAATTAGACAAATCTGAGTTATGTAACCGAATTTTGCAAATTTTGACCCATCTTAAAGAAAAAATTAGATGACTAACTTAAGACTAGTCTAAACCTTTTATGAAACCGGCCCCAGGTGGTAGATATTTAAGCATGTCACAGCTTCTGAATCCGTTTGAATCATGTAGTCATAAAACATTTTTTCCCTCATTAAAACCTAAAGGGGTTGCCGTGATTTGTTCACAGTACAGCACGGCCTCTCATACCTGATTGCTTGCATATATACATGATGGTATATATAAAAACCTTGCTATGTGGATAACGGAGACTTGTCATAGCACTTGCATATTATTGCTCTTTTGTTGGATTTGATTGCTTCTCGTTTGTAAGTCGCTTTGGATAAAGCGTCTGCTAAACGACTAAATGTAAAATGTAAAACCAAATGGCGTATATCAGGGCAGGACATGTTGTGTGCATTTTATTTTGTGTTTTCAGTGGAATGAATGGGGTGCACGAGCCACTGTCACTGACAACAGCAGCAACGAGCACTTAGCAACACATTTCAGCGTCAGATCGCCTTTCATTTAACACAAACAAACAAAGTGAATACTCTGCTACTCAAATAGGGATGTTTCATTTGTGACTGGTATGTCTGTACAGTTTAAAAAAAACTAAATTTTCAATGACGTAGCATTTGTGTTCACTGGGGAAGATCCGATCTGTCCGCTTACACGTCAGGCGCAAATGCATGTATCCAATTATATCGGATTTATTTTCACATTCGCAATGAGGCCTGAAACCAATCTGAGACTATCTTAATACACTCTTCTCTTTCCAGCTTAAACGGTCGTGGCTCTTATCTGATCTGTTCCTATATAAAAAAATATTGGAATTGGTTCACTTGAACCATGCAGTGTAAATGCAGCCTAAGACACTGATTTGTGTTGATATATTGTTACAGTTGTATTTTTCCTTTTCATATTTTTTTTAATTTAAGCATTGATGCATCTAGAGAAGATGGATCATTTGGGCGGTTAGTTAATGATGACCACCAACATCCTAATTGTAAGATGAAGAAAATTGATGTGAATGGAAAGCCACACCTGTGTTTATTTGCGCTGAAAGACATTAAAGGGGGAGAAGAAATCACGTACGATTATGGGGGAGACGACTGCCCATGGAGAACCCAAGTAAGTGGCACAGCACACTGTATACAGAATAGCTCATTTTTGGTGGTTGAACAAATTGGAATTGGAATCTATTAGAAATATGAATATAATTTCTAACAATTATGTCTTTTGGGTCAGTGTTTTTTATTAATTTTTTGGTACATTGAATAATGGGGTCTTACGGTGTTAGACCAAAGTAGGGGTTAGACAGTGGGGGTTGTGTGCCTGGCCTAATGGGTAAAATGTTATCCCCCCCCCCCCCCCCCTTGTCTTTTGTGTTTCCATGATGTGAAATCCTCTCATTATTGATGCTAGGGGGGGGGGGGGATCTCTACCATAAGAGCAGTGTTGCTGCTAGTAGCAGAGCAGCAGATGACTCTGATCCTTCTCTCCAATCACAGACTCAGATGGAGGATGCTTCTGGTCAAACCAAGTCTCCTCAACAGGTACAGGGAGGGTAAAAAAGTCACTTTTATCACTGGAAAGTTAAGTCTGCAGTCTGTTTCTGCCATGTTTGGAGCATATTTTGGTGCATATCTGCTGTAAATGAGTTCACTCAACACTTTATCGACATGTGTCCAGTAGTTTAGTGGTAGTGGAATATTTAAGGCCAGTTTTGTCTCGCAAACAATTTTTTTTCTTTGTTTAATTGTTGCTTTAAAATGTACACTCATGACGTCCCCACAACACACTTTCAGTCGCTCAGTGTTGGAGTTCAGATTGTGTGTGAAATGAGATGAATCTGGTCCCCATAAGGAACAATAACGTTGTGTGTGAAAGGTCCTCATGAGGCCTGTTTTGCTCAAGATGAGTGTGTGAGCGCAGACAGAGGATGCTGGACAGGAATAGATGTTTAAGTTGAGGTTGATTGTCTCTCTGAAGTCATGAGGTGTGTTTCCATGTTGTGAAATCCTCTCATTATTGATGCTATCTCTTACAGAAGAGCAGTGTTGCTGCTAGTAGCAGAGCAGCAGATGACTCTGATCCTTCTCTCCAATCACAGACTCAGATGGAGGATGCTTCTGGTCAAACCAAGTCTCCTCAACAGGTACAGTCACTTTTATCACTGGAAAGTTAAGTCTGCAGTCTGTTTCTGCCATGTTTGGAGCATATTTTGGTGCATATCTGCTGTAAATGAGTTCACTCAACACTTTATCGACATGTGTCCAGTAGTTTAGTGGTAGTGGAATATTTAAGGCCAGTTTTGTCTCGCAGACAATTTTTTTTCTTGGTTAATTGTTGCTTTAAAATGTACACTCACGACGTCCCCATAACACACTTTCAGTCGCTCAGTGTTGGAGTTCAGATTGTGTGTGAAATGAGATGAATCTGGTCCCCATAAGGAACAATAACGTGTGTGAAAGGTCCTCATGAGGCCTGTTTCGCTCAAGATGAGTGTGTGAGCGCAGACAGAGGATGCTGGACAGGAATATATATGGGTGTTGGTTAAGTTGAGGTTGATTGTCTCTCTCTGTCTCTCTGAAGTCATGAGGTGTGTTTCCATGATGTGAAATCCTCTCATTATTGATGCTATCTCTTACAGAAGAGCAGTGTTGCTGCTAGTAGCAGAGCAGCAGATGACTCTGATCCTTCTCTCCAATCACAGACTCAGATGGAGGATGCTTCTGGTCAAACCAAGTCTCCTCAACAGGTACCGCTCCCCACTGGGTTTTACCTGGCGACTGGTGGAACTGAGTGTTTGTATCGTCTGCAGTCTGTTTCTGCCATGTTTGGAGCATATTTTGGTGCGTATCTGCTGTAAATGAGTTCACTCAACACTTTATCGACATGTGTCCAGTAGTTTAGTGGTAGTGGAATATTTAAGGCCAGTTTTGTCTCGCAAACAAATTTTTTTTCTTGGTTAATTGTTGCTTTAAAATGTACACTCACGACGTCCCCACAACACACTTTCAGTCGCTCAGTGTTGGAGTTCAGATTGTGTGTGAAATGAGATGAATCTGGTCCCCATAAGGAACAATAACGTTGTGTGTGAAAGGTCCTCATGAGGCCCTTTTCGCTCAAGATGAGTGTGTGAGCGCAGACAGAGGATGCTGGACAGGAATAGATGTTTAAGTTGAGGTTGATTGTCTCTCTCTGTCTCTCTGAAGTCATGAGGTGTGTTTCCATGATGTGAAATCCTCTCATTATTGATGCTATCTCTTACAGAAGAGCAGTGTTGCTGCTAGTAGCAGAGCAGCAGATGACTCTGATCCTTCTCTCCAATCACAGACTCAGATGGAGGATGCTTCTGGTCAAACCAAGTCTCCTCAACAGGTACAGTCACTTTTATCACTGGAAAGTTAAGTCTGCAGTCTGTTTCTGCCATGTTTGGAGCATATTTTGGTGCGTATCTGCTGTAAATGAGTTCACTCAACACTTTATCGACATGTGTCCAGTAGTTTAGTGGTAGTGTAATATTTAAGTGGGTGGGTTGCCAGTTTTTTGTCTGCAAACACTTTTTTTTTTCTGGTTAATTGTTGCTTTAAAATGTCCCCCGCGTCGCGAATGGGCTCCCCGGTGGGGGGGACAACACACTTTCAGTCGCTCCGTGTTGGTTTCGATTGTGTGTGAAATGCGATGAACTCTGGTCCCCATAAGGACAATAAGGCTGTTGTGGTGTGCAAGGTCCTCATGGAGCCTGTTCTTTCGCTCAATGAGTGTGTTGCGCAGACTCGTAGGGAGGGCTGGAGCATGAGTAGGGGTGGTGTGTTCTGGTTGGGTTGATTGTCGTGCGTGCCTCGGGGGTCTCGTCTGACGTCCGGAGGTGTGTTTTCCATGATGTGAAATCCTCGTCATTATTGATGCTATCTCTTGCAGAAGGATTCAGGTTTGTTGCGTGGCTCGATAGCAGAGCAGCGAATAGTCTGTCCTTCTCTCCATCACAAGAACTCAATGAGGATGCTTCTGGTCAAAACCAAGTCCTCGCTCACAGGTACCGTCACTTTGGGTATACTGAAATTTGGTGAAGTCTGCTCCGGGCTGTTTCTGCGTTTCTTCGGGGTTGCCAGTTTGGAGCGTATTTTGGTGCAATATCTGCTGTTAATGAATTCACTTCAACACTTTAATATATCGACAATGTGTCGTCCCGTATTTTAGTGTAGTGGGATATTTAATGCCAGTTTAGGTCTCTCAACACTTTTTTTTCTTGGATTAATTGTTGCTTAAAATGTACACTCACGACGTCCGCCCACCACTTTCAGTCCTGCTTCAGTGTTGGAGTTCAGATGTGTGGTGAAATGAGATGAATCTGGTCCCCCTAAGAAGCAATAACGTTGTGTTGTGAAAGGTCCCTCATGAGGCTGTTTTCGCTCGAAATGAGTGTGTGGCGCAACAGAGTGAAAGATTGCTGGACGGATAGATGGTTTCAGTTGAGGTTGATTGTCTCTCTCGTCTCACTCTGAAGTCATGAGGTGTTTCTATGTTGTGAAATCCTCTCATTATTGATGCTATCTCTTACAGAAGAGCAGTGTTGCTGCTAATAGCAGAGCAGCAGATGACTCTGATCCTTCTCTCCAATCACAGACTCAGATGGAGGATGCTTCTGGTCAAACCAAGTCTCCTCAACAGGTACAGTCACTTTTATCACTGGAAAGTTAAGTCTGCAGTCTGTTTCTGCCATTTTTGGTGCATATCTGCTGTAAATGAGTTCACTCAACACTTTATCGACATGTGTCCAGTAGTTTAGTGGTAGTGAAATATTCTATGCCCTTTTTGTCTCACCGACAATTTTTTTTCTTGGTTATGTTGCTTTACACATGTAGCAACCCTCACGACGTCCCCGCAACACCCTTTCAGTTCGCTCATTGTTGGAGTTCATAGTGGGTGTGAAATGAGATGAATCGTTCCCCATAGGGGGGGCGGTGAGGGGAAGGAACAATAACGTGTGTGGAAAGGTCCTCATGAGCCTGTTTTTTTTTTCTCAAGATGAGTGTGTTATCGCAGACAGAGGATGCCTGGCATGAATATATTTAAGTTGAGGTTGATTGTCCCTCCTCTTCTCTCTGGAAGGGGTCAGGAGGTGTGGGGTGTTTCTATGTTGTGAAATCCTCTCATTATTGATGCTATCTCTTACAGAAGAGCAGTGTTGCTGCTAGTAGCAGAGCAGCAGATGACTCTGATCCTTCTCTCCAATCACAGACTCAGATGGAGGATGCTTCTGGTCAAACCAAGTCTCCTCAACAGGTACAGTCACTTTTATCACTGGAAAGTTAAGTCTGCAGTCTGTTTCTGCCATGTTTGGAGCATATTTTGGTGCGTATCTGCTGTAAATGAGTTCACTCAACACTTTATCGACATGTGTCCAGTAGTTTAGTGGTAGTGGAATATTTAAGGCCAGTTTTGTCTCGCAAACAATTTTTTTTCTTTGTTTAATTGTTGCTTTAAAATGTACACTCACGACGTCCCCATAACACACTTTCAGTCGCTCAGTGTTGGAGTTCAGATTGTGTGTGAAATGAGATGAATCTGGTCCCCATAAGGAACAATAACGTTGTGTGTGAAAGGTCCTCATGAGGCCTGTTTTGCTCAAGATGAGTGTGTGAGCGCAGACAGAGGATGCTGGACAGGAATAGATGTTTAAGTTGAGGTTGATTGTCTCTCTCTGTCTCTCTGAAGTCATGAGGTGTGTTTCCATGTTGTGAAATCCTCTCATTATTGATGCTATCTCTTACAGAAGAGCAGTGTTGCTGCTAATAGCAGAGCAGCAGATGACTCTGATCCTTCTCTCCAATCACAGACTCAGATGGAGGATGCTTCTGGTCAAACCAAGTCTCCTCAACAGGTACAGTCACTTTTATCACTGGAAAGTTAAGTCTGCAGTCTGTTTCTGCCATGTTTGGAGCATATTTTGGTGCATATCTGCTGTAAATGAGTTCACTCAACACTTTATCGACATGTGTCCAGTAGTTTAGTGGTAGTGGAATATTTAAGGCCAGTTTTGTCTCGCAAACAATTTTTTTTCTTTGTTTAATTGTTGCTTTAAAATGTACACTCATGACGTCCCCACAACACACTTTCAGTCGCTCAGTGTTGGAGTTCAGATTGTGTGTGAAATGAGATGAATCTGGTCCCCATAAGGAACAATAACGTTGTGTGTGAAAGGTCCTCATGAGGCCTGTTTTGCTCAAGATGAGTGTGTGAGCGCAGACAGAGGATGCTGGACAGGAATAGATGTTTAAGTTGAGGTTGATTGTCTCTGAAGTCATGAGGTGTGTTTCCATGTTGTGAAATCCTCTCATTATTGATGCTATCTCTTACAGAAGAGCAGTGTTGCTGCTAGTAGCAGAGCAGCAGATGACTCTGATCCTTCTCTCCAATCACAGACTCAGATGGAGGATGCTTCTGGTCAAACCAAGTCTCCTCAACAGGTACAGTCACTTTTATCACTGGAAAGTTAAGTCTGCAGTCTGTTTCTGCCATGTTTGGAGCATATTTTGGTGCATATCTGCTGTAAATGAGTTCACTCAACACTTTATCGACATGTGTCCAGTAGTTTAGTGGTAGTGGAATATTTAAGGCCAGTTTTGTCTCGCAAACAATTTTTTTTCTTTGTTTAATTGTTGCTTTAAAATGTACACTCATGACGTCCCCACAACACACTTTCAGTCGCTCAGTGTTGGAGTTCAGATTGTGTGTGAAATGAGATGAATCTGGTCCCCATAAGGAACAATAACGTGTGTGTGAAAGGTCCTCATGAGGCCTGTTTCGCTCAAGATGAGTGTGTGAGCGCAGACAGAGGATGCTGGACAGGAATAAAAAAAATGTTTCTCTCTGAGCTCTGGTCAGCTTTTTCATTTTCAAATACAATAGTAATGTCAAATTGTTTATCCTTTGTGTTTACAGATTGTGACACAGCGGCAAAATGAAAATGAGATTCTTGTGCCAAGACTGAGACGGACTAAAAGTATTATAGTAAGTTTTCAAGTAACAACAAGAGACTTGATATCAATTTTTTTTTATCATCAGATCATTCTCATCATCCGTAACTCTGTGGAATGGTGTAAAATAATTTGTGTAATGTTAATATATTTTTATGTGATATTGACTGCAAAATATCAGAATAATTACAATTTATTTTACTTTAAGACCAAAATTTTGTAATCTGATCTTTTTATTTATTTTTTATTTTTTGGTCAGATCAACTGCCCATAACTTTTTCACTGAGAATGTTATCTTTACATAGTAAGAAGCAGCAAATCAACACATCTAACTTGCAAAATTGAGGGGGAAAAAAGTTAATTTCATTTCAGTTGAAAATGTAGTGTCTCTGTTAATCTATTGATCAATTAATTGCAGCAGTTCTGCCTAATTCTTTTTTTTTTTTTTTTTTTTTTTTAGATGAAAGACACAAATCTTGAAGATTCTGATGAGCTCTTTGATTCTACACCAGAGAGTTCAGATGATTACGTTCCAGATACCACTTCCGAAAGTGACGGTGATGTTAGCCTTACACTAAACCAGACAAAACGTCAGCTTCTTGATGAACTGGATGTTGATGAATCTGGCTCGGTGAGTTGCCCTGACTGTGACACCACAACGTCAGACAAAATGCACGGCCTTACATCCGAAGCATCTGGAACCGGAGAAGAACCCAGTTTAAGTCAGAACACAACGGACGGCGTAGTTGTTAGTGCATACCAAAAAACAGATGGTGCTAGAGTGTACAACAAGAGACATTACTGCTTGTATTGCACTAAACCTTATGCGAAGATGGCAAGGCATCTAGAAAGTTCACATGAAAATAAGTCTGATGTGGCTAGAGCTCTGAGCTTTCCAAAGGGTTCAAAGGAGAGAAAAAGTCAGCTTGATTATATTCGCAACAGAGGAAACTATGCTCACAATGCTGCTGTTATGGAGTCAGGAAAGGGTGAACTAGTGGCATTTAAACGACCACGTAAAAAAGTGCAGGGAGAAGATTTCATGCATTGTGCATACTGTCAAGGACTTTTTACAAGAAGGGTCCTGTGGAGACATATGCGTACTTGTAGACTTCAACCACAATCAGTCGCCCCCAAACCAGGAAAAAACCGTGTTCAGTCCATGTGTACCTACACCTGGCCTGTGCCTTCAGACATGACCAAACAACTGTGGGGAGTAATCAGTGCCATGAATCCTGACCCAATCACAGATATAATAAAAAATGACAGAGTAATTACTGAAATTGGGCAGCACTTGTTGAACAAAGGTGGGCTATCACATGAGAATAAATGTGTGCGGGAGAAGATGCGAGAATTGGGAAGGTTGGTTCACAATGCTAGGAGAGTCACCTCCTTAAAAACAATGGAAGATTGTGTGAATCCAAAGAAGTACATGGAGACTGTCAAAGCTGTCAAGTATACATGTGGGTATGAATCTGACAAGTTTATGATTCCATCACTTGCAAAGAAGCTTGGGTGTTCCCTGGTTAAAGTAAGCAAACTCTTAAAGGCCCAGGGCTTAATCTCCAACGACAAACAGCTTGTGATGAATGCCAGTGAGTTTCAAGAAGTCCATGCGAATAAGTGGAATGAGATGATCTCGGCTACAGCGTTGAGGAATATCAGGGAAGCAAAGTGGAATGTGCCCACCCTAATGCCCTTTACTGAAGACGTACAAAAAATGCATACTTTCCTTAGTCAAGTGCAAGACGAGTGGTTCAACCTGCTCTCTGAAAGTTCCTCTACTAAAGCCTGGATGGAGCTGGCCAAGGTGTGTCTAGCCCAGATGATTCTCTTTAACCGGCGGAGAGAAGGAGAGGTGGCGAGCATGCCTTTGTCTGTGTTTTTATCAAGAGACACTTCTGATCCGCATGAGGATGTGGACTGGGCACTCTCCGAAGTGGAGAAGAAACTCTGCAGACACTTCACAAGGGTTATCACCAGGGGAAAGCGTGGTCGGCCAGTTCCAATTCTTCTGACTCCAAAAATGCTGTGTTCTTTAGAACTCCTTGTCAAGCAGAGAGAGGCTTGTGGGGTTTTAAAAGACAATGCCTATATGTTTGCTAGACCAGATGCCGTGACACATTTCCGAGGGTCAGACTGCCTCCGTGGCTTTGCAAAGGCGTGTGGTGCAAAGTGTCCCAAGTCGCTGACATCTACCAGACTGCGAAAGCATGTTGCAATCCTTTCAACAGTGCTGAATATGACGGGCGCAGAGATGGACCAGCTGGCAAACTTTCTTGGGCATGACATAAGAATCCATCGTGAGTTCTATCGACTCCCTGAGAAGACCCTGCAGCTTGCCAAGATCAGCAAAGTTTTAATGGCTCTTGAGCAAGGAAGATTAGCCGAGTTCCATGGCAAGAACTTGGATGAAATTGGGATAGATCCTGATGGTTTGTTATTTTATTCGATTTTTTTAAACCATCTATTCATATACCATGTGTTTATGACGAGCTATTATATACCACTGTAAAGCTGTACTTTGAACTTCCACAGAAACCGTTATTGACTGTGATGAGGAAGAACAAGTTATTGACTGTGATGAGGAAGAACAAGTTATTGACTGTGATGAGGAAGAACAAGTTATTGACTGTGATGAGGAAGACGGGAGCATACAAGAGGGACACTGTTCATCTACTGTTGACGGTTTGTATTACTGTCAAAATACACAATTACAATTTGTAGTTATTAATAGTTGTCAGTCAAGTGACTTGTGAAGACCTGACGGGCAAAAAAACCAGTGATGCAAAAAAAAAGAAAGCCAGATGCTTCAGTGCACTAAACAGGCATTTTTTTGTCAAATCTACTATCAAATGCCTCCAAGCTATTCTTCAACATGTTTTACAGTAAACTTTTTTTTTTTTTACTTAATACAACTTAATACTATAGAATGTTGGTTTCATTAGAGAAAGTAAAATGTGTTGTGTAATGCTAGCTGATCCACTCTCTTCTCATGTTGGATGGGTTGAGGCACAAAACGAATTGTCAGATGAGTCCATTATGACTGAAATAAAACTAAGTACTCCGTTTAAAGAGTTTGAGCTTATTTTTTTCTAAAATGGTTATTGCAAAGACATGATGTAGATGTAGTTCAATTATACTTGCAATGATGAAAACAACTGCACACTTTAGGGTTAATTGCACTTGCTGTATCTATTGCATCATCATGATTAAAATCATTAGTGTGACAAAAATACACATCACTTGTGCATTGTCAGCATTTTAGATAGCACATTACCTTTTTTTTTTTTCCTTTTTTTTTTTTTTTAAATTCTTGATCTTTTTGAAAATGTTGAACTTTGATTATTTCCCCTAGAACCTTCAGACGAGGTGGTACTTGCTCCAACCGGGAGGAATATATCTCCAGCACCCAAGAGAAACAAACCATCATCAGATGAGCAGATGCCTTCAGGAGCCAGTGCTATGAGGCCACCTCGCAAAGGTGAACTCTTACACATTTCTCTTTTGTATGTCTGTTGCTTTCTGTAGAATTAAATTAAACTAGAAATGGCTAAATGTTGCAGTAGCAGCCACATGGTTTAAAAAAAGAATACTCCTTTTAATCACTGATAAGCTTATATCTGTTTGTCATTTTATCCCTGAAAAAATTCTAAATTCATGCCTTTTTCATTTCAAAGCCACCAGTTACCCTCCTCTGTCAGCTGTGAATAAATAAAAATAAGATGACACACATGTAATGTTTTGCACACATGTTTAATGTGCTCTGTTGCTTGCATTGCATATTGTCTCTAGAGAGGTTTGTAGGTCCTTCTGAAATGCATAAATGCACCATCTCTGGCATGAAAATCAGCACCATTTCTTTAGAATGGGTAGAAGAGTTTTTGTTTTTCTCCCTATAATTAACTGAGAAATATTATTGAAGTTGCTGATTTTGCTGGCAATATTGGCTGATTATATCACTATCAATTTGTAGATTTCAGTATTTATTTATTTTTTCTTTCTCTCTCTCTCTCCCCACAATTCATAAAAATTTACTACAGACCCCTGGTTATATCATATGTATTTAGTCATTCATCTAGTTATAAAAGTACCCCTTTTATGCTTTCTCAGGTATGACCTTTCATGTAGTGTGTAATATAAAATATCAAATGTAAAAAGATCAAAGTGCAGGACAAATTAAATTACGGTCTCCCAAACGAAAGAAACAAGTCATCAGTAATTCCAGACTTACTTCCTGCATGAACCGGTGTAGGTTTGTAACAAAAGCCCAGCCTTTGGTTTTCATTGGCTGTTTGTGAATGTGTAGTTTGACCGACTCTCAAACAACGGTCGAACCGACAACAGACTGGGACATCTGACCAATCAGAGCAGAGCAGAGTCTCAGTAAAGGAGGTTTTAGAGAGATCGAATCCTTGAACAAATTCAGGATTCAGAACTGTGGATTGGAATTCCAGCATCCGGTCTTAATCATTTATTTCTTTCTGATCACTTTAAGGTAAAACTGCCCAGAAGAAAACCCCCTGGCAGCAGGCAGAGGTGCAGGCGGTGGAAAGGCACCTGAAGCCATTCATCATATCTAGCACTGTACCAGCAAAGAGTGACTGTGAGAAATGCTTGAAAGCTGAACCAGAGGCTCTGAGGAACCGCGATTGGAAGACAGTAAAATTTTACGTTTATAATCGCATTACAGCTTACAAAAAGAAATTGCAGTGCAGATAATGCAACTATCTGGCATGGCAGGTTTTGTTTAAATAAGTTAAAGCCACAGCAACACTTAAAGAAATGGAATAACTTTATTGTTAAACCAGTGCATAAAGGCCACAAGCTGAAAAGCATTTTTGTTGAAACGCATGCCTGTGAAAGGATGCATGTGTGAAAGTTAAGTTATATAATTTTATTTTTTTTACTTTTAGTATAACAGGATTTTTGATGTTTGACTTGAAGTTATTATGTGAAGTTTAACTCAATAAAAGTTGAATTCAGTCATTTGAATCTGAATTAATGTCTTGAAGTTCAAGTAGTAGTAGGTTTATTGTAGTGATAAGTATCCGGTGAATGAGTAGTAGCTGATGCGGGGTGGTTGGCTGGGGCTGAACACTATTTTAAAACAATTACAATTAAAGAAAGAATAGTTTGAAGTGGAAAGGTTTAAATGCTTGACTTGTTGGTATGATATGGGTTGGAACATATACAGACAATTATTCACTACTTAAAAACAATCCTTTGTATTCACATGCACAAAATGCATGTTTGTGCTGTCTCAACTGAAAATATCTTGCTCTGACATATCTTAAAATATGTCTGTGCCATTGTTTTGTCTCAAGATGCACAACAGTAATGTTTTTTTTTCTAAGGCATTTTAATAGAAGCTGTTTAAATACCATAATTTAACTAAGGCCTAGTCCTAGGTCTTAGGCCTAGGTTTAAGCTAATCCCTGTCTGAAACTGGGCTTAGGTGTTTTATGCGAGAGTGAAGCTTTGCATCACTAGCACCGTTTGCAGACCTCACTACATCTCCACATAAACTAATTAAAGTTACATTTCAACATTTTTACTTTTGTACTACTAATAAACATTTTAATTCTACTAGATGAAACCCATTTTAAGAGCAAATAAACAAATGCAGTCTGAAGATTTACTTCATATAAATGCCTTTTATTTGTCATTAGTAATACTTATTGTTGTTGCAAGGTCCCCACAAATCACGGGAATGTGTGTGTAATGGTGTGTGTGCAAGGTCCCCACAAATCATGGGAATGTGTGTGTAATAGTGTGTGTGCAAGGTCCCCACAAATCACGGGAATGTGTGTAATAGTGTGTGTGCAAGGTCCCCACAAATCACGGGAATGTGTGTAATAGTGTGTGTGCAAGGTCCCCACAAATCACGGGAATGTGTGTGTATTATGCTAATGATATGCATATAATATGCAAATTTGGTCCCTGTAAGTCATGTTAACCCGGTTTTTCAGAAGTCCCCATTAAGCATGGTCAAGACATTACTTCATCAATGCAGGTGTCTGAAGTCGTGTATAGGCTAAGAGAGCTATGGTTGGTGTCCCTCAGGTTTTTTGCAGTGACCTCTTAACCTTTAGAAAGGGTGGTCCCACCCACATGTGATGAGTATAAAGTTGGTCCCCATCAACATTGAACTTGTGTGTGATTGTGTGTGTGATTGTGATTGTGTGAGTGTGTGTGTGTGGTGTGTGTGTGTGAGTGTGGAGTGTTGTGTGATAGAGTGTTGTGTGTGTGTGGGTGAGAGTGTGGTGTGTGTGTGGTGAGTGTGTGAGTGTGTGGTTAGTGTGAGAGTGTGGGTGTGTGTGGTGTTTGGTGTGTGAGAGAGAGTGTGTGTGTGGGTGTGTATGAGAGAGTGTGTGTGTATATGAGAGTGTGTGTGTGTATGTGTGTGAGAGAAAGTGTGTGTGTGTGAGTGTGTGTGAGAGAGAGAGTGTGTGTGTGGTGTGTGTGTGAGAGTGTGTGTGTGTGGGAGAGAGTGTGTGTGTTTGTGTGTGTGTTTGTTTGTGTTTGTGTGTTTGTGTGTGTTTGAGTGTGTGTGTGTGAGAGAGTGTGTGTAGTTTGAGAGTGTGTGTGTGTGTGTTGTGTGTGTGTGAGTGTGTGTGTTTTTTTGTGTGTGTGTGTGTGAGAGAGAGGGGTGTGTGTGTGTGGTGTGTGTGTGAGAGAGTGTGTGAGAGAGAGTGTGTGTGTGTGTTTTTGTGTGTGTTTGTTTGTGTGTGTGTGAGAGAGTGTGAGTGTGTGTGTGAGAGAGAGGTGTGTGTGTGATTGTGTGTGTGAGAGAAGTGTTTGGGTGTGCGTGTGGTGTGTGAGAGAGAGTGTGGTGTGTGAAGTGTGGGGTGTGAGAGAGGTGGTGAAGTGTAGTGGTGTGGTGTTAAGAGTGTGTGAGGGGAGTGTGTGTGTGTGTGTTTGTGAGTGAGAGAGTGTGTGTGTGTGGTAGCAGCGGTGGGCGGGGTTTCGCGCTCACACTAAATATTCAAAATGGCGGACAGAGGATCAACGACTCAAGATGAGCGCTCTACTGCAGGTAATTATTACATTTTACATATTCATATTCCCCATCCGCCTCGCGTAAACAAAGCCCAACGCGCGCCGATCATCTGCTGACGGAACCGAGCGCAGTGGCGGAGATGGGTCGTTATTTAGGCGATGATTTGACTCCGTTAGCAGCAGAGGAGAGTTGTTTGTTTTGTACAAAACTCTCAATGTTAGAAATGGCGCGCTCGCGTGCTGCATATTCACTGCGCCTCGCACGGAGTAACCGGTCCACCGGCTCGGCTCTGCTCGGCTCTGCTCGGTTCGGGAAGTGTTGTGAGTGTGGGTTAGCAGTCGTGCTAGCAGCGCGCTTTCTGTATTTCGGCCGCGACAGAAACTCGACGGACGCTTATTTGCATATTCATATTCATATTCATATTCTATTCCCTCGTGTGCTTGGACAGAATCGCGCAGAGGCGTGAGGTGTGAGGTTAATAGTTCATCGCTTCAGTCTGTATCTGCCGTGAAATAAACCCCGAAGCAAAAACTTCGATCCCTGCTTTCTCTTCTGTAGATCAACTGTTTTCCTCAGGGCCCTAAATACCCCCGACTGTGTTGGTGGTGTGTGAGAGAGAGTTGTGTGTGTGGGGTGTGTGTGATGTGTTTTGTTTGGTGTGTGGAGAAGAGAGAGAGGAGAGTGTGTGTTGTTGTGTGTGTGATTAGAGAGGAGAGAGAGAGTGTGTGTGTGTTTTGTGTGTTTTGTGTGTGTGTGTGAGAGGCGAGAGAGCAGAATAGAAGAGAGTGGTGTGTGTTTGTGTGTGTGTGGGTTTGTGTGTGTGAGAGAGAGAGAGATAGAGAGAGAGCGAGAGAGTGTGTGTGTGGGTGTGTGTTTGTTTGTTTGTGAAGAGCGAGAGAGAGAGAGAGAGGGAGAGAGTTGTTGTGTGTGTGAAGAGAGAAGTGTGTTGTGTGTGTGTGTGTGTACATAGGAGAGAAAGAGAGGTTGTGGTGTGGTGTGTGTGTGTGTGTGTGTGTGTGTGAGAGAGAGCGCGAGAGAGCATTGGGTGTTTGATAGAGAGAGGTTTGTTTGTGTGTGTTTGAGAGAGAGCGAAGAGAGAGAGTGTGTGTTTGTGTGTGTGTGTGTGCGAGAGAGAGTGTGTGTGAGTGTGTGTGTGTTTGAGAGAGAAGAGAGAGAGAGGGTGTGTGTGTGTGTGAGATTGTGTGTGTGTGAGAGAGGTGTGTGTGTGTGTGAGAGAGAAAGAAAGAGAGTGTGTGTGTGTGACGAGAGAAAGGGTGGTCGTGTGTTGTGTGTGTGAGAAGAGAGAGCGAGAGAGATAGAGTGTGTTTGTGTGTGTGTGTGAGAGAGAGTGTGTGTTGTGTGTGTGTGTGAGAGAGAGAGAAATATCTGAGTGTGTGTGTGTGAGAGAGAGAGAAAGAGAGAGTGTGTGTGTGTGTGTGAGAGAAGTGTGTGTGTGTGTGTGAGAGTGAGTGTGTGTTTGTGTGTGAGAGAGAGAGAGAGAGTGAGTGTGTGTGTGTGTGTGAGAGTGTGTGTGTGTGAGCGAGAGTGTGTGTGTGTGTGTGTGTTTGAGAGAGAGTGTGTGTGTGTGTGTGTGTGTGTGAGAGGAGAGAGAGAGTGTTTGTGTGTGTGAGAGAGAGAGATAGAGAGAGTGTGTGTGTGTGTGTGTTTTTGTGTTTGTTTGTGTGTGAGAGAGAGTGTGTGTGTTGTGTGTGTGTGTGTGGGGTGAGAGAGAGGAGAGAGAGTGTGTGTGTGTGAGAGCAGAGAGTGTGGTGTGTGTGTGCTGTGGTGTGCGGTTAGAGAGAGTGTGTGTGGGTGGTGAAGAGAGAGAGAGAGAGAAGTGTGTGTGTGTGAGAAAGAGAGAGAGAGAGAGAGAAGGGGTGGTGTTGTGGAGAAGAGAGTGTGTGTGTGTGAAGAAGAGAGAGTGTGTTGTGTGTGGGTTGTGTGTGAAGACGAGAGTGTGTGTGTGTTTGTGTGGTGTTTGAGGAGGAGTGTGTGTTGTGTGGGAGAGAGAGTGTTGTGTGTGTTTGGAGGGGGGTTGAATGTTTATATTGTCTAACAGGTAATGCGTTACAAAGTCTGAAAAGTTTCTGTTTCTCACACGCGCCTCGTGTTGAATTGAACAATTCGCTCCGGAGGAACTAGCGCTGCATTAAAAGCTGCAGGAGTGAAATGCGAATTTGCATAACACCAGCCCAGCTTGTTTAATGCTTTTCATTCTCGTGCATAATTTAAACGTCAGTTTCATTCCAGATGAGAGACGCGTCACACTATTTATTTATCGCGCGGATTAAATGTACAGAGCTGCTCATGAATATTCATGAGTACAAACGCCGTGTTCATGAATGATTAATTTCTGAGCGCTAATGCGCTGTGTGTGATGTGGTTTGGATGCTTGTGCTTTTTCAGATTCTGTGTCTCAGGAGCAGCTCATTGCTGGTCCTGCAGAACATACAGGGTGTTATCAGTGTGCACTGTGTTTTTTATATGTGTGCATACTAGTGTGTCCCAGTTTTCCACACTGTGATGATGATGATGATGATGATGATGATGGGTCTGATCTTCACCTGATGCTCTTCTGGACTTCATGGATGTGCACAAGCCTGAATGTTGTTCTTCACATTAACATTTGAAACCTTTGAACATTTAACGTTGTGAAATTTCATTTATGACCTTCGATAATGAATGTCACCAAATGAAAACGGTCTGTGGCTCGAATCCGTGTGTGTGTCTCTGTGTGTGTGTGTGTGTGTGTGTGTTCTCGCTCTCTGTGTGTGTGTGTGTGTGTTTTTTGTGTGTGTGTGTGTGTGTGTGTGTCTCTCTGTGTGTTTGTGTGTGTCTCTCTCTGGTGTGTGTGTGTGTGTGTGTCTCTCTGTGTGTGTGTGTGTGTGTGTGTGTGTTTTTCTCCTCTGTGTGTGGTCTCTCTCCTGTGTGTGTGTGGGTGTGTGGGTGTCTCGCTCCTTGGTGTGTGTGTGTGTCTCTCTCGTGTTGGTGTGTGGTGTGTCTGCTCCTCTGTGTGTGTGTGTGTGGTCTCTGTGTGTGTGTGTGTGTTCTCTCTCTCTCTGTGTGTGTGTGTGTGTGCTGTTCTCACTGCTTGTGTGTGTGTGTGCTGTTCTCTCTGCTTGTGTGTGTGTGTGTGTCTCTCTGTGTGTGTGTGTTCTCTCTGTGTGTGTGTGGTGTCTCTCTCTTGTGTGTGTGTCTCTCTCTGTGTGTGTGTGTGTGTGTGTGTGTGTGTGTTTGTCTCTCTCTCTTGTGTTGTGTGTGTGTGTGTGTGTGTGTGTTTGTCTTGTGTGTGTGTGTGTGTGTCCTCTCTCTGTGTGGTGGGTGTCTCTTCTGTGTGTGTGTGTGTGTGTGTGTGTGTGTGTGTGTCTCTCTCTATATATGTGTGTGAGTGAGTGTGTGTGTCTCTCTCTGTGTGTGTGTGTGTGTGTGTGTCTCTCTCTGTGTGTGTGTTTGTGTGTGTGTGTGTGTCCCTCTCTCTCTGTGTGTGTGTGTGTGTGTGTGTGTGTGTGTCCTCTGTGCTGGGTGCTCTGTGTGTGGCTCTGTGGTGTGTGTGTGTCTCTGTGTGTGTGTCCTCTGTGTGTTGTGTCTCTGTGTGTGTGTGTGTGTTTGTGTCTCTGTGTGAGTGTGTGTGTCTCTGTGAGTGTGTGTGTGTCTCTCTCTGTGTGTGTGTGTGTGTGTGTGTCCTCTGTGTGTGTGTGTGTGTGTGTGTGTGTGTCTCTGTGTGTGTGTGGTTGTGTGTGTGTCGGCTGTGGTGGTGTGTGTGTGTGTTGGGTTCATCTGTGGTGTGTGGTTTTGTGTTTGTTTCCTCTCTCTGTGTGGTTGTTTTTGTGTGTTTTTGTGTGTGGTGTGTGTGTGTGATGTGTGTTCCTTCTGTGTGTGGTCTCTCTCTGTGTGTGTGTGTATATAAATAAATAAAATGGTAATTGCAACTTCTTATCTCGAGATATAACTCAATAGTAATTAAGTGTAAATAACACTGCATAGTGTTCACTAAGGATGCACAATACAGTTAGTCCACGGTTCAGTACGTACCTCGGTTTGTAAACGGTTTTCAGTTCGGTTGTGATAGCTTGGCACATCAAAGTGGTTTTTATTTTGTTGCAACAAATTAACAAAAAAACTGCTGTAAACCTCTGTACACTGGAAAAAGCGTGGATTATTATGTCTGCTTAACATTTCTTTAGAGAGAGATTTTTACCCGAAATAGGATGGATTGGCCATTATTGAGCGTTATAAACTCATTTAATGTGTTTCCTTCATACTGGACACCAGTGGGCGCCCTCGCGCAGAAAGCCAAAGGAAATCCCTGATATGGGTTAGGGATGGGCGATACCTCTTACTTCTTTGTCGATACTGATACCGATACTTCTAAACTAAACTGATCTTTTAAATTATTAAAAGAATATATAATCAGTACTTATACTCACTTAATATTAGATTTTAAAACCATGTTTTTTAACATTCCATAGGCCTATTTTGTTTACACTGTCAGAAATAAAAAATACAATAATTGTATTTTAGCCCTTTACTGGGGCAGTAAACTCAAAGGTGCAACTA
>JADLZN010001576.1:0-18463 GCA_018155175.1 Sinocyclocheilus anophthalmus | reverse complement strand
ATGACGAATTTTTAACCAAACATCACAGTACAATTATTTATTTTTAAATAGCATTTAGTGCAATTCTAATTAAACTAATTATATTGAATGCATTATCTCCGTGTATTGTGTTTTCTTAAAGCTGTGGAAGAGAACATAAATAAAGAGCTATTTAATGAATACCATCGTTTATAGTACGCGAGTTTTAAAATGCAATAACAGTTCATTTAGCATTTCAATACAGGTTTGGAAATTGGATTTGTCCCCCTTCAGAACAATTTCTCATTTGACCGTTAGAGGACGCTTGTTATGTAACCCGGAGTTAGAAATTATAGGACACGAGGAAGCGCTGTCACTTTTTTCCGGTAAATGAAACAACAACATTGCTGAAGAAATGGTAGAGATCGGGGAAGACGAGCTCAAAAAGCTTGAATATTTGTCTTTGGTGTCTAAAGTTTGTACCGAGCTTGACAACCATTTAGGAATCAACGATAAGGACCTTGGTAAGTTTATACATTTGACTTGATCGCGTGTCACGTTGTTGGTAGGAGTTTCGTAAATAGCTGGTTAGCCTGTTTCTTGTTTAGTAACGTTATTTACAGATGTAAAGGACAGAGGCACAATTTGTGTGTGTATGGAAGTCTGTAGTAACAGTTTGTTGGTTTATGTGTTTTTCAGCTGAGTTTGTTATCAGTCTTGCTGAGAAAAACCCAAGCATTGATGAATTTAAGACAGTGCTGGCTAAAAATGGAGCCGATTTCACAGTAAGGATTTTTAAAATCTCTTCTGTCAAAAATGTGTTCCTTCAATTTTGTGTGTTGTGATTTTACATTTGGAGTTTTAGAATATCTAACCCACCGTGTCATTTAGGATTCACTCGTCAGCAATTTGCTTCGTCTCATTCAAACCATGCGTCCTCCTGCAAAAGCATCTTCTAGTAAAGGTAAGAGCATTGGTGGTCTTATACAATAGCAGTCCGTTTTGATTCTAACATCTTCAGGCCAAGCGTCTGCATTTTTTCATATCTCCTGATGGGACTTTTCTTATGTGATCTTTATTGCACAGCCTCTCATGCTGTACGTCAGATTCTTATTTCAAACACACCTTTGTAAAAAGATGTAACTGATACTTAATGTATCAATTAAAAAGACTAAGTTTGATACTTGCACGTCTTATCTGTCTGAAAGAGAGTCCTGATGCAATCTTAAGGCCCAAGATCTTTCTGAAGTTGGTTGATGAGAAAGAACCAGTTTTCGTCAGAGTACCTTGATGAATGGAAAGGACAAGGCCGAAACATGGCGCGTAACTTGGGATGTTCTGGAGCGTTGGAACTCAAATCTTATCGGACCACAGACTGGGGGGTCCCTGGTGTGGACCACCCAAAGATCCGCCTCTCAAGAGGGGCTTGTCAATGAGGAAGTCTGGAATTCAAGTGGGAGTTATGAGATACTGGGCCTTTTTCTGGCCCTTGTTTGAAAGCATGGTATTTGCAAATTGAAACTCAAATACAAATATTAAAGACGCTTAGAACACTAATAGGTTGCGAGGGGTAAACATACATATAACATCTCAATTAGCTCATCCGAATAGAATTCATAGGTACACACATGGTAGAGTCTATTATATATATGTAAGCTGACAGGAGTGTGTTTCGATTATAAATCTGCATAACAGTATATAATTTCAAAGACCAAAACAGTGACAATAAATACCCAAGGGACCTGAAGGGTGTGTGTGTTCATTCAAAGAAAGGTTTCCTATGAATTAATTAGTAGAAAATTCCATTTCTACACTGCCTCTTGCCCTGGGACATGCAGGGATTTCCCTGCTTTACATTCTTTTGGCCAATAAACCCAGTGACATCAGCGTTGGTTGCCATGCAACAAAAGGGGCCTGTTTCGGCCTCCTGGGGTGTTACGCATTCCGGGGGGAAGGGTTAATGGGTCCTCATATGGCTTGTTAACTGAGGGGTGTTACAGAGTATTTGTTAAATATAGCTAACAAAATATATATTGTGTGTTTGATTGGTCCAGACGCTACAACCACAAAATTGAAATAACAAATATGAAACAACATATACTAATCAGTGAATCCAATCAAATAAAAACCAAAAATATATATAAAGAAACAGTAACATCTTCAGTGATAGAGCATGTACAGACCAAAACAAAATATAATGCAGTTTGCTTAAACATCTTTAATGATGCAATAGTTTGAATATCTGCAGGTAAATTATTCCAGTCTGTTGGGGCTTTAAACATAAAAGCTCTTTTACCAATGTTTTTTTTTACACAAGGAACAAGTATGAACAGAACTTAATTTAAAGAAAAAGGTACACGTTGTTGTAAATAACTAGGTTATTTAAAGTAAATACATTTGAATATAAATTTAAGCCTATGAAAGTCATCTTGTGTGCAAAGTTGGCCACTGGAGTGCATCATACATTAAACAATGATGAGTATAAAAAGAACATCCCAAAACCAATCTGCAAAATCTATTATAAACTGTATGAAGTGGAGCAAGATCTGATTTTGATGCAGTGTGATAAACAACATCACAATATTCAAGGACTGGAAGTTGAGAGACAAGTTTCTTATGAACACTATATAATAAAAAATAAACAAAAATTACGAGATTGATGTAAAGTACTAATTCCAAAATATATTTTATGTAGAACATGATTAATATGTCATTTAAAGGAAAGATCAAAATCAAGCCATACACCAAGGTACTTAATAATATCAGCTTTATGCAAAGGAATACTGTCTTTACATGATACAACACAATAACAGATTTTGGACGTAAGTTTCTTTCTAGAACCAAAAATCATAATATAAGACTTATGTAATATAAGATTTTGCACTAATTTATTATCCAAAAACCAATTGTGAAAATATTAAAATAATACTGAAGAGACAACTGAATTTGTAAAGTATCAGAATTAGATACATATATGACAGTGTCATCAGCATAAATTTAAACATTACAATTATTGAAAATGAACGATAATTAACATAACTAGAAAAAAGGGGTCCCAACATTGAACCACCTCTGATGAACCAAAAAAAAACTGATTTATTCCATAAATCGTAAGTATCGATCAACTAAATCAAAAATCTTTAGATAAATTAAGAAAAATTGCACCTGTGAGTTTACCATCAGCAGCAGCTGAAAACACATCATTAGTGAACTTAAGTAATGCAGTGGTTGCAGAATGATTGTACCTAAAGCCGGATTGATATAGTGATAAAATATTATTAATACATACTGTAAGTAATTTGGAAGTTGCTTTAGATATAGAACATATAATAGATATAGGTCTGTAATTATTGAGATCAAGAACATCACCTCCCTTGTAAAGAGTAATATGTGCTTATTTCCAGATAGCAGGTAACTCACATGTAGACAAAGTTCAATAAATCAGCGAGTGGATAAACAAGAATGTGAAAAGATGATTTAAGAAACTTATTTTCAATACCATCCAATTCAACACCACTAGTCCCACTTAATTCATTAATAGCATTCTGAACTTCAATAGGCAAAATCTTCCTAAATTGAAAAGAACTACTACACGATAAAGTATCATATATAGTACCAGCATTCAAATAAGAATCAGATACTAAAGTAGAACAGACAGACGAAAAATGCTGATGAAATGAATGAGCTAGATAAAGAGTCATGTAATATTGTATTATTAACTCTAATTTGATTAATTAAATGGTTATCTGAAGCACTAAATATGTTTTTGATTTTATTCCAAAAATACTTGAGTTCTTACAATTATAGGAAAGACATTTTTTATAGTAATTAGATTTTTCATTAGTTACTTTTGCCTAATAAATTTCTCAAATGACTATATACTTCCTAATCAGCGTTACTTCTTGTCTGATGAAATACTGACCATGCCCTTTACTTAAAAAGACGAATAAATTCAGAATTAATCCAAGAAAGATGATTACCCCTAACCCTAATATTCTTCCAGGGAGCATGTCTGTCCACAACATTAATGAACTCAGTATAAAAAGTTAAACATATTGTACATTAGGAATTAAATGATATCCATCCCAATTAATAGAAATCAAATCATTAATAAATACATTTAAATTCAATGTTTTAATTAACCTAGATGGAGATTTAGGTAATTTAATTTTCCATACACAAAATAAAATAGAATGATCACTAAAGCAGTCAGTCATTACACCTACCCTTAAAAATCTATTAGGATGTGAAACAAGCATTCAATCAACGAAGGGACTGTGTTCGAGCAGTATTCTAGTATAGGCTCAGTAATTAGGTTGAGTAAGATTTAACGAGTAAAAGAGGTTAGTTCACCCAAAAATTAAAATTAGCCAATTAATTACTCACCCTCGAAGTATCCTAGGTGTATATGACTTTATTCTTTCAGACGAATCCAGTCTGAGTTATATTAAAAATTGTCTTTAATATTCCAAGCTGTTTAATGGCAGTCAGCAGATGTTGCAGTGCATCAGTCCAAAAGAAGTTAAATAAAAAGCACCTATCCATAATAAGTGCCTCACACGGCTGCGAGGGTTGAACAAAGTCTTCCTGTAGCGAATCGATGCGTTTTTGTAAGAAAAGTAACCATATTTAAAACGTAATAATCAATTTAATTTAGCTTGCGCTCACTGTTATACACGGAAGCAGCTCCAGGCGGATGACGAATGCGGAAGCGCAGAGGAGAGAGCAAAACAAAACACCAGTCACGAGTTAGGAAGTACAAAATGAGGATTTGTAAAGAAGAATGTAGGAGGATTTCGATATAAGCCAAGAGGAGACTGGTTTCCTTTGCTAAAGTAAGGAAACTTTGCTTCACGAGACTCACCGGCACATGCGCAACACTGAACTCATACGTCATCCGCCCGGACTGTGCATTGTAACCCAACAAGCTACATTAAAGTGATTATTACGTTTTGAATATGGATTTTTCTTACAAAAACACATCGATTCGTTACAGAAGGCCTTTGTTCACCCACCGGAGCCGTGTGAGACACTTTCTTTATGGATGGGCTTTTTATTTAACTTATTTTGGACTGATGCATGCAACAACCGCTGAGTGCCATGAAACAGCTTGAAAGATCCAAAGACAATTTGAATATAACTCCCACTGGGATTCGTCTGAAAGAAGAAAGAAGAAAGTCATATACACCTATAGGATGACTTGAGGGTGAGTAATTTATGGACTAATTTTCATTTTTGGGTGAACTAACCCTTTAAGTATATTTTGTTCTTATCAGACAACGTATCCAACAATTCATGTTAAATCGCACCTACACTCTAAAAATGCTGGGTTGTTTCAAACCAAATTTGGGTCAAATATGGACTAACACAACTGTTGGGTTAAATTTTGGTTACATTTTTATATTAGCTTTTTAACCCAACAGTTGGGGTAGTCCATATTTGACCCAAAATTGGGTTGAAACAACCCAGCATTTTTTAGAGTGTATAAAGAACATAATTGGTTAAGTTTATCACACTGTCCAAAACACGGCTATTAAGCCATTTTTCAAAGAGTGTGACAATATCAGGTTTGTTTAAATCAACCCACACACGAAGTAAATAAATTTTGCCCACAAGGCTTCTAATATTTTTTTATTCTAATATTTCAAATGAATTATTTTTAACCCCTTTATCTCATCCAACCTGAAAAAATATAACATAATAATAACGTCACTCTTCAGACATGAAATCAAAAATAACTGAATACAAAAAAATATTACAAGGGTGCAGAAATGGCAAAATAAATTAATCTCAACAAAACAAACAACACAATAAATGTATGTGAAAGTGTGATGGGGTTTTTTGTGACATGTAACAATAGGATATATTGTTCATTTTATCAAGGGGTTGAAGAAGCATCTCATGTTTAAATGAAAATGAAGCTGTGCACTTGTGGACAGGAGCAGTGCTGTAGTCTCTGCACTTTCCTCCATGTTCCTCTGCAGCGAGGGCTTCCCGCCGCCTGCCAGTGTAGAAGCTCATCCCTGCCAAGACAAGAAGAGTCTACCATCAGATGGCAGGTCCAAAAACCTTATTTTACGCTATGAGTGATTCTTCAGCTGTGTGGTTTACAGTTCATTTGCATTGTGTTCCATGATAGAAACTATATAAAAAAAATTCTGACATAAAATGCTGACTTATTTTATAGTTTATACCATTCAAAAGTTTGGGGTCTGTAAGAATTTTTTTGTGTTTTTGAAAAAAGTCTCTTACACTCACCAAGGCTGCATTTATTTGATCAGAAATATATATATTTTTAAACGTAATATTGTGAAATGTATAATAACTTAAAAAAAAATGTAATAACGTGTTGGGGAAAGTACTTTTAAAAGTAATGCATACAATATTACAATAATGCGTTACTCCCTAAAAAAGTAACCAATTACATTACTTCGTTACTTTTTATGGAAAGTAATGCATTACATTACTTTTGCGTTACTTTTTAAATCTGGACAGGGCTTGCTTGTTTGTTTTTAAAATAAAAAAGTTCTATTTTTGGCAAATATAAAAGCCTTTTCACACCAAAAGTGAAATGAATAAGCCTCAGGCTGAAGGGGGAAAGTAATTTAGCCGGACCAGTAGAATGCAGAAGAGGACATTTCAACACTTCAGCAATAAACAAAAGACCCAAATGTTTGTCTAGAGTAATTTTTGCTTATTAGTGGTTTAACTGGATCATCGAAGGTCAGAAGCAAAGACATTGGTTAATAGAATGGGATTAAATACATAAAGGATATTTGTGTTGTTTAACATTTAATTATTGCAGGTTTGCGTCATATTCTGAGTTGCATTATTTTTATTCATTTTGAGGAATACTGAATCTGTGTTTTTTCTTGTGTGTGAGTGAGATGAATTAATGCATATTCATATTTATTTTAGAACTACAGTAACATCTTCTGATTTCTCTCAACATGGGGACAGGAGAACTGTCAGTCAATAAATTTGAAAAAAATTGTAACTTGCGTTACTTATTTGAAAAAGTAATGCGTTACTTTACTAGGACTGAAAAAGTAATCTGATTACGTAACTTATGTTACTTGTAATGCGTTACTACCCCCAACACTGGTAATTAATGTGATTGCAAAGATGATTTAGACTCAGCAGTCATAACTCCAGTCTTTAGTGTCACATGATCTTTCAGAAATCAGTCTGATACGCTGACTTCGTGCTCAAGAAACATTGTCTTATTATTAATGATGAAAACATTTTTGTGAAAACCCTGATGCAGTTTTTTTTTTTGTTTGTTTGTTTTGTTTTGGTTTTTGTTTTTCTTTCTTCTCCAGGATTTGTTTGGTGAATATGAAGTTAAAAAGAACAACATTTATTTAAAATAAACTATAAATTTAACATTATAAAAGTATTAACTGGCAAATGATCAATTTATCCTTGCCATGAAAGAAAGTATACTTTATCAAATAAAAAAAGCTTACTTTCCACGATTTGCATTAAACTCACATTGTTTGCCCTATTAGTAAGTACTGATGACTTCCTGGTATGAAAACTCTGTCTCAAATTAGCACAATCAAACACTTGTTTTTGTATGATTAAATGCAACATAAACAGTCAAAATCTTGACTTGAATGATTTTGAAATGAACATCACACTGTTGTCCATCTCAAAAAGCTAAAGAGGCTTCACAGTGCGATGCTATGGACTCATCCAAGTCACATCAAAACAGATGACATTGAACAAAGGATCTTAACTTCGACAGGTAAGTCATACCACTGACTCACCCATTTTAAAAAGGCATTCATTTCCCTAGCAACCAAGCGGCAGATAGTGTTAGCGAGGGAGTATGGAGCAGATGGCTCAGTAAATACCTTGCCATGTGTTCCTGGGGAGGAACTAGAATGTATCTCGAAAACAGACAGACAAAGAGAAGAGGGCAAACATGCACATTTTCAACACTGCTTATTACTCTTTTTCTTTTATATCTTAAAGGAACATTTACCCAGAGCTTGCTCAGTGCTCTCTGAAGATAACAACAGGCCAGTTTCACTGAACAGCAGATACCAGAACACCTTTTTATATCATCATATTTCCAAATAAGTCGTCTTAGAACACAGAGACATGTGAACAGTATTGTGAATTATCTACCCTAGTGTTTATGTACATTGTCCTACTGTATGTTACAGTGGATGAGAATTCTTAAGCAATCAGGAACAACTAGACAATCCCTACAAAATTTACCATGGAAACCATTATTTTCTATAAATGTACTATTACAGCTATTATTTATTACTAGGACTTTGGTTAGCCACTATTATCATTAAAATCCAGCAGCCCAGATATACAATATTCACATATTATAATATGGAATATGGCAGAAAATATGGTTAACATGGTACATTTTTTGTGAAAGACAGCTCTCTTTTTCTCTACATATTAATTTCAAAGCTACCAAATAGCACAGAACAACAACTAGTACTACTACTACTAAATAAACACTCTATTAAAGGATATACAGATATTACTCAGAAATAAAAGTTCCCATAAATATACTGTCCTAAAAGTATCAAAAAGTACTTGACTAATCAATAATTGTTCAATTATCTTTTAGATAAAGATATCATCTGTTTGATACTCTACAATGCATATGCACTTTTTTGGAGACTTACAGTAAATCACGTTTTTGCCAAATGCTTTGCTGTGAAAGCTATATTTCTGTTTGACAGTTTTTTATGCAG
This sequence comes from Sinocyclocheilus anophthalmus, assembly GCA_018155175.1. NCBI lineage: Eukaryota > Metazoa > Chordata > Actinopteri > Cypriniformes > Cyprinidae > Sinocyclocheilus > Sinocyclocheilus anophthalmus. Next base: position 9,779 of record JADLZN010001576.1, on the reverse strand, counting down.
AGATATTAAAGGTCCATTCACACCAAGGACAATAAGTACAACGATAACTATAACAATAAAGTTTTAATAAACACTCTAAATATATGAGAATAGGAAATGTCTACACCACAACTAAGACAATAAATAACAGAGGAACGATATCACCCGTTTTACTTTCAGGACAAATTCTTAGCCAATCAGAATACACGTGACTTTAAAAGGCTTGAGTATTTAAAGTGGCAAATGCATAATTGCACTGCACGCTATTATAAACAGAAACTTATCATGCATTGGTGTGGATGCAAATACAGTTATTTTTATACAGTAGTTATCTGTATAATTATCACTCTTGGTGTGACCAAGTCTTAATATATTCTTTAAATGCGGCTAAAATGTAATTACATTTTTTTGGGCCACATACATAGTTTAACATGTTTTTGTCGAGCACCATGATATTCCATGAAACACATTCGTCAGTGTTCTTAGGTTATTTGCCAGCACAGCCAAAACAAGCAAGCACTCACAGTGTTAATGTGACTGTCCTTAAAACAAAGTGTATTTCAACCGGCTGTTCGGTAAACAAGACTCTCTCCTCCCTCTGAGCTGCTTGTGCAGATGTGAGCGTGGACCGGACCAGCTGGCCTGGTGAGTCAGAGTGCTTTCTACAGCGCACACAGCTCCTGGATCCACTCTCACACCAGCAGTGACCACAGACTGCAATTCAACAAACACCTGCACAATCTGACCACGGCAACATGTGCACTTATGAATTTTCACAACTGCTCGAAAAGTGCTTGCATGGAACACATAATTCATTCTGAGCAGAACGTTTTCCTTGTTCTGGGCTGAGCTCCATGGTGTGCTTTTCTAGGAAAAAAAGAAAGAAACAAAGAAAGTGGACTACAGGTTTACAGTAGTAGTTCACCCAAAAATGTAAAAATCTGAAAATTTACTGTCAGGTATTCCAAGATGTAGATTAATTTGTTTGTTCAACGGAACAGATTTAGATAATAGCATTATATTAAGCATTACTAAGTGAAAGGCAGCTGATAAAAACATAATCCACAACACGGACGCCAAGCCATCACTTCTGTGAAGTGAAAAAATGTTTGTAGAAAAAAATCATTATTTTTTTTTTTTTTTTTTTTTTTTTCTTTTTTTTTTTTTTTTTTTTTTTTTTATGGGACTGTAAACTGACACGTCTCACCATAATATGACCCCATAATCCATAATAATGATTCCTCCAGTGAAAAAGTCCATCTCCTGTTCTCTCTCTCATCAAAATCCACCCACATATTTGTTGAGAACTGTTTTGGACTGTTTTCACTTCACTGGAGAAAGCAATATTATGTGCAGAGGACATTTAGCCTGAAGCAAAAGTTTGAAGTAAAAAAAACATATTGATAGATTTTCAATTCACAAATGTTGATTGGTGGATTTTCTTTTTTGGGTGAACTACTCCTTTAAAGAATGATTAGTTATTTTCTTAACCTCATGTTATTTAAAACATGCTATGCTGCATCCCCCAAAGTTCACATCAAGATGCAAAATATGCCACATGACAGTGAGTAAATAATGTAAATATCTCAAGCATATATTTGCTTGCATTTTGGCACTTCAACCCTCTGCATATATTCTACAATGCCATGAATCTTGGATCCATTTTGTCTTCAAGAATCATCCATTAAAAAGCAAACCTCTGTGGCTCAGTTTTCAAAAGCTACATAAACCATTTTCATATTGTGTATGAAAAACGTAGGCTCTGTGCATACAGAGTCATTCACCTTACTTATTTTGCAGCATTTGCTGCCGCCTGTACCCTGTCTGCTAATGTTCATCAGCAGGGCTGAGTTTCCTGCCCGTTTGTGTTCCCTGTTCAGAGTTCAGATGCTCCTCTCCTCTCCTCTCCTCTGCCAAGTGGCGGCATGATTAAGCTTGATTTGTCACCAAATTATATACACAAAGTTTACATGCATTGTGTGCCACTCCAGCTGTTGCAGATTTGTACGATGGAATAAATCCTTAAGCACTCAATTTTGTGTGAACACACCACAGACTCTCCTGGTGATGAGAGAGAGGAAGAAAGAAGGGAAGGCAATAACTGAAAATATTTATTACATGTTAAACTTAATTAACAGTATTTGTAGCATTGTCTGGATCTAATAACTTAATACATAAAAAAAATTAATTCACACATACTTCTACAATGATGTTTTTAATTTGAATTCATTAAATTTATGAATAATAATTCATATTTGTCAAAATGTAAATATATACAATCATAATTTTGACAGAAGACTGTATGCTCACTAAGTCTTTTATGATCAAAATTAAACAAACATTAGGTAAAAACAGCAATATTGTGAAATATAACAATTAAAGGGTCATCTTGATGCTTTTTAAAGATAATTATTTTGTGTATTTGGTGTAACAGTTGGTTGACATGCTTTAATGTTCAAAAAACACATTATTTTTCAAAATACTGTACATTATTGTAGGTCCTCTGCCCCGCCTCTCTCAAACGCTTCGTTTTCTACAAAGTCCCTCCTTCCGACAAGCGCAGTCTGCTCTGATTGGCCAGCTGACCCAGTGCATTGTGATTGGCCGAACACCGCAAGCACTCGTCGGAAAGGTAACGCCCCTTACCATAAACGCGAGCTTCATCTTTCAAAATAAATGTAAAGACAGACCCCAAAAGAGGAACAGAGTTGCGTGACAGACACAGTGATAAAGCTGGTATGTGTTTGCAGTACACAAGCCACCGTTAAGACAGCTGATGCGCCACGGTGATGTGACACTTCTCTCTCCCTCTCTCACACACACACACACCCAACACATGATGCACAAAACTACGCATTTGAACAGTCAATAGCAAATACTTAACTAATGCAAAACAGTAGATGATTCAGAAGCGCCAGATTGTCATAGCAAAGTCAGAATTACCTCCTCTCCTGGTTCACGAAAAACGGTCGTCCATTAAATGCATTGCTGTTCTGTGTAAGTAATCTTAAAGATTCCTAAAATGCATCTACTTTCGGAAGGCCAAAAAAAAGTACTTTTGCTTTCGCCTAGAAAAACAGCGTCTCCCTGACATGGCTGCATAAACAATACTGCTGTTCCTGAAACCACGCCTACTTTCTTTGCGTGCACATTTGGGCGGCATTATGCAAATATTTCCACATAGTGAGGTAGATATGTGGGGGCGTGTTAGAACGAGCCGTTTTAGGGGGCGTGGCAGAGTCTGAACTTTGATAAAGAATATCTCTTTGGTTTGAGACTTAGTCTTTGCAAATTCAGGAATCTTATCTATGACACAATCAGCTTGTAACACTCAAGAGAAAGGAAAACTGAAATCGCATCATATGACCCCATTAAAAAAATCTTTTAATATATTTTACCCAGTTTTCAATGTCACATGATCTTCAGAATTACTTGATATGCTTGTTTGTCCTCACGAAAACATTTCTTACTGTTCATAAACATTACGACAATATTTTGTTTCAGGATTCTTTGATGAATGAACTCAAAGACAGAATGTATTTAAAAAAAAAATATATAATATATATGGTTTACGCGTCACTGCAGTATTTCTTTAAATAATAATCTTACTAATGCCTTAGACTTTCTGTGATTTTTAGTAATCAACGTCATGAAACAAATGCTGTACACTGAGGTAAACTTCTATTAAACCCAGAAACATAATGGTGGATTTGAATAAGGGAGCTCTAAACATTATGCAGGATCTAATGGATGTGTTTTCACTAAAGCACATTCACACCGCAATACTTCATTTTTCCATTGTCTAGGTATCATTCCTATGATGAATCAGATAAATGGGATGAGCAATAATTGCTTTGTGGGCATCATTACGCGAGAAACTGTGAAGAAGAGGTCGTAATTAGAGCAGACCCCAGAGCTCAGTAGACCTTGATCAATACCATTAAAAATGTGCACTTTCCTTAGCCTGCATTAGAGGAAAATCTAAACAGGGATTTATTTTTGCTGCTAATGATTCTGAACTGCACCTCCATTACCACATATGAGAGAATGCTTTATTAACATAATCAAATCAGTTTCTCTTGCACATACCGATAATATGGAAAAAAGTGAAAATTCTCTGTGCAATTAAGAGCTTGTTATAATGACCTTGGCAATCTCAGGATCAACAATACATTTCTCATTTATTTCTCAAATACAGTCTCATTTAGCACACATTCATGCCCCTGAGCCATTGTGTACCAACAAAATGATTTATAATAGCAAACTACAATGGGAACAGGGTGTGCAGCCTACAACTAACTGTAGTCCAAAGTCAATGCTAATATTCATCAGTCATTAGCACAAAGCTATCTGACTCCCTCGGGTAAAATTACCACAGCCATCTTGGTCCATTTCCACTTCCTGTGACTTTAAAGGTCATCTTTAAGGAGAAAGAGATCTAAAACTTGTGTCACCTTTCTCGTAGGGAACATATGTTTGCAATTGTTTCTTAAGGACATGGGCCCTGCCAAAAGACAAGATGGCAGAAGGTTTGCGCTGAAAAATCGTAATGATCAGCTAGTGTAATTACAGAAATCTAAATTTGCATCTTGGGTTTTAATTCATTAAATCCATCTTTCCTACAAGCTCTTTAGTTTGCTCCATCTGCTTCCTAAACAAATGGCGGAAAAGACCGAGAGGCTGTTGGCTTATTTTTTCTGCAGCAACTTACGTGGATGCTAATGGCTACTGTATTGATTGTTATTGCAGCGCAGAAGGTCAAGGTTGCATGAAAATGTAATCAAAAGAACTTTTAATGGCACGAAGGAGCTATATCGTGCCACCAGAAACACATTTAAACACAATAAACAATTACCAGAAAGTCCATCTATACATGTCACATCCTCTGGCTCCATTCTCAATATCTGTAGCAGCTTGAATGGCAGATTTAGCTGAGCTTCCACCGTGGATCGCTCCTCGGAACAAGTTCACAATTTTCTTCACGACTCGACAGTATGCTTGGGCGTTCGCTAATTTCGCTATTGTGCGATTTGGCTCGCGTATCTGTGAAGTTTGATATTTTGGATGCTACTTGTGTAAAAGTGTGAAAAAGTCACAGCTTTCTGGGAGCTTCGTTCAGCTGCGTAAGATTAGCGACCTGTGATACTGCCACTAATGATGAATTAGTTTGGAGTGCAACCGCAGATACTGTATCTGTCATTACTTAATCAACTTCAGTTCTAGCAGGCATAGCAATCAAACAACTCCGAGTTGTGTGCTACGGGGGCAGAGAGACATAACGCATGGCTGGATCCGCACTACTCTAATTTCCCTCCAGATAATGAGTTACATTCACTAATGTGATGTCAAAGGCATAGCCAGAGTTAATAGAATGATTGATAGGGCTCAGTAATAACTCGCTGCTGCAAAACAGACTCTCCAAAATATACACTGAGCAATAATTAATCCACATTACTGAATGTATTGTGCCGAGGAATGTGCTATGTGTGCTTGAAACCTTTATCTCCTATTCTCTGAGAGCAGACATTGGGTGAAAAACAGATTTGAAATTGTTTACTCACCTCCTGACTAGACAAATTATAGGCAGCACTAACTCTATCAGCAATTATGAAACCAGGACTTTGCATCAAAATGCTGCAATGTTAGTGTAAATTGCATCATTACGTTTGATTTTCTTTATGACTCCGATGCAAAATGGTGCAAAACATTTGTTGTCAAAGACAATTTACCCAATATTTTTAGAACTCCCCATGAGGCCTACACGCAACAGGTAAAGAATGCATAAATTTGCAACATACAGCACAGGAAAATAAGACTTTAACCCCTTTCCCTCTTGTTCTTTCTCGTCACAAACAGCCTCATTTAGATCGGTGACCCTGCTGAACTCTGTCATTTTTTTTGTTTTTGGGTTTTGCTCCGCAGAACCCTGAGAGCCTCACTTTCGCAAACTCATTCAATGCCAGCAAAAATAAAACGATTAAACAAATAAAAATAGAAAAAGAGATCTAAAATAAATGAAAAATAAAAATAAAAGCTAATTCAAAACATTAATAAAAACTATAAAAAATAACACTGCTACTGGCCATTCTTTTCATATAATGAAAGTGAATGAGGCCTGGGACTATAACAAATAAAAGCCATATAAAAGTGGTCATTATGCCTCCTACACTATAATTTTATGTCTGATTTGTGAACAAATTGTTCATTTGAATGAACTGGTGGACACAGTTCACAATACTGGTCAGAATGATTCATTCACAAATAAAGTTCAAGTGCCTGACTCAATGATTCGGTTGCATCAGATTGCTGTAATGTTAGTGTAAATTGCATCATTACATTTGATTTTCTTTATGACACTGATGCAAAATGGTGCAAAGATTTGTTGTTATTTCTTTCCAAGTCAATTTACACAATAGTTTTTTGAACTCTCCATCAGGCCTGTTGAGAAAAGGTAAAGAGGGCATTCATTTGAAAAGCAAAATTCAGGAAAATAAGACTTTAACGCATTGCAGTCGACTTTCTTCTTTCCCATCACAAACAACCCCATTTCTTTCTGTAACCTGCAGAACTCTGCCATTTCTCCACAGAGCCCTGAAAGCGCACGTCGCAATTTCATCAACAGCAGCTGAACGGCACAGCAAAACTCCCTCATAGGTTAATCCCGATATCACACTTCACCACCAGTTCACTAAGCTGCTTAAAAGGACACATTATAACTATGACAATGACCTGCTAATGGTTTTACATTTCTCTGAAGCATCATGAGCTATCTTTGTCATTTTTATCTCATAATGAGATCTGTCAGTTGCGCAAGGGAGAAGGAGATCCAGCGGCCAAGGACGCTGATATTTCACCCGCCCAGGCAGAATAAATAATAGCCTGAAAAACGCAGGGGACAAAACAAACCTTGATCCCCTCCACTGCTCTGTTTTCGTAGCAGGCGACTGCTTGGTCTCCTCCCCAGGGTTCTGTGTCGCTATTAGCTGCTTTGCTGCTGTGGGACTCAACACTGGCCTGTGATGGATGACTGGCTGCTCCCATGGGCGTCTTCCAATACTTCCTCAAGCAAAGTCGCCTGAAGAAAATGGGACATAATTTGTCACTTTATTATGCATTAAGGCCAAATTTTAATTTTCTTTCTTGTCGTGAAGAATTCTCCTCTCTTGCCCTCAAAGACCAATGTATGATATAGGGCTATCAAACTTGAAAACAGATGGTTGTGTCGGTTTTCATCTTCTTCAGAGGGGAAGTTTATTGTGAAATGTCAGTTGCACATGTTACAGATCAGATGATCATATTCTGGTAAATCTGTTACATTGCACTTATAATGTCAAAAAATAAAAAACAAAAAACTTGAAAGCGTGGGTCCAGATGTAGACTAAATGAAGCATTTGCAGTTTTTTTTGTAAGATATATCTGAGGAATCCGAGGAAGAATTGATGACTAACCAGAAGACATGGGCAGTGGGTGCATCAACACTGAACCACTAAATGCAAAACAAACAATAATAATAATAATAATAAAAAGGTAGAACGATAACCATCAAAACTTAGTTTTAGAGCTTTAGTCATACTTTCTATTATTTTAATTAAACAAAGGCTTGGTTAAGCCAAAACCATTAAATTCATGGAATATTTAAATGGATAAAACAAAATAATATTCTGTCATCGTTTACTTAAAAGTTCATTTCAAAAGGACGTTCTATAGGCTATAGCCAGAGTTAGTATCATTAACTAACACGAAGACTATTAAAATAGTTGTGTTAATTTAAATAAATCTGAAATAAAATATAAATAATAGATGAGAACTTAAATGAAAATTAGAAATGTTGCATTGGCAACTAACTGAAATAAGTTTAAGTTGAAGCAAAAATGATAAACTACAAATTAATAAAAAGCTATCAAATGAGTTCAGAAGTTGTAGGAACCACATTTATGGTGCTAATTTTGTCATTTTGGAGCTTGGCTGCCCCGATCTTCATTACATTTTATTATATGGAAAAATAACTGCCTGGATATTCTTCAATAATTTATTTATTTATTTTTGGAACACAAAAGTCAGTCAGTCATATGGGCTTTCTACAACATCAGGGTGAGTAATTGATTAGAAGATTTTAGGTAAAATATCCCTTTAACTATTCATCAAAAAAAAAAAATAATAAGATATGTTAATGTTGCTCCTACGCACAAGAAGTAAATGCTTTATCAGATGGTTTAATTATAGCAATAGCAGCCGAAATTTTTTTTTTTTTTTGTAATATACCAGAAGAGACTGTAGCCTTTTTTGTATATTTTGAGAGCACGATTTCTGAGGAAAAGTTAATCCTTGATAAATTTTCAAGATCCTTGTAAAAAAAAGAAAAAAGAAAAAAATATATCGCTCACCGCTCACCCAAAGGCCTCTTTGCATTATGCATTTCCTCTCCGGAGGACAAAATTCTGATAAATCATGAAACAAGATTCACACCTTTGAAAATCCTAAAGCAAAACGCCCAAAGCCTTTCACAGTCCGCATTTGGAAACAGCCCCTGCCAATTCTAATATCATTCAATCTCTGGACCAACTGTTTCCAGCCCGACAGTATCAATGTCTGACACGCTAATCCAATGACTGCAGTCTCTATTACTTTCAATTAGCTCTGACAGCTCAGGGCTTATTCTATACTGGGCATGTGCGTTTGCTCTATCGCGAGGGCAAGGCACTTGGAATTCTTTTTGTTGCTGCTGTTTTCATTTTTTATTTCTTAGGTGAAACAGACGTGGCTTTAGTGACCTGGCTCATGCATCATGAGCGGGAGTAGCGTTTGATAGCAGCCGTGAACTGAAGATGAGTGTTTGTTTATCACTGCAGCCATTTTAAGTACATGCACACACATACATGAGCAAGGTCACCCTCAGACACATGGCCTTGTTCTCTGCAAACATTCAGTCCTATCAAGTGCACTAAACATGTGAATAGTTTTTGTTTACCTGGTATTATAAACAACATACATTGGGGTCAAAAGGTCAGTCACCACATTGAAAATCTGGGATTTTTCATTAAAATAAAAAGACATAAAATGATATGTACATTTGATTAAATGCAACCTTGAAGAAATTTCAAAAACATAAAAATCTTACAACCATATATAATATATTAGATACTATATAATATATATATATATATATATATAATTGTATTACTTATACTTAACATATTAACTATAATACAAATAATTATTTAAGTCATAATATAATGTTTTATTAATTTACAAAAATGTAAAATATAGGCATTTTCACTAGTGGTCTCAGACTTGGATGTTAAATGTACAGCCCATCCCCTTTTTTACAGTTACCATAAGGCACGGCACATTTATAGATCACAAACCCTTGTAGCCACAGATGAGTTAAGTTTTATGGATGTTTTTTTCTTCTAATGCTGATAACATAAGCATCACACATATGCCCTTGCATGAATATATCTTAAGCCTATAATGTATTCATGTTTAAATTCCCCAGCTCAGAGACTGAGCCCTACAAAATCAGCTCTCTGCCAGCCCCCTGAGGCTCTCCTGTAATCCCAGCATTGCTAATTCAAATCTTGAATGTCCCTAGGAGATGCAGCGATGACCTGTACATTTGATGCAGTGACGCACAACAAATGCATGAAAATATTTGCTGTGTCGGAGCTCAACACAATACACTGCACTCATAATGGCTGCTGTTTGATTTAGAGATCTAATATTCAGGAATCAGCATCTACTGAGATGGTTGAAAGTTAGAAATAATAAAGATTTTTTAAATATTTTTGAAAGAAATCTCG
>JADLZN010001575.1:0-62308 GCA_018155175.1 Sinocyclocheilus anophthalmus | reverse complement strand
AACAATCCCTGCCGGTACGAGACTCGAACTTGCAACCTTTGGGTAACAAGTCCGACTCTCCAACCATTAGGCCACAACTACCCCCAGAGACTCCCCTTTATCTAACAGTGTCCTTCTGTGCCTACTAGTCTGGTTCGCACAAGTCTTTAACTTATTAGTCTCAGCGCAAACTGTTTAGAGTACGACTTACGTTTTGAGTCCCAACTAGATATTTGCAATTCTGGTGGTACCATGATCTAGGAGATGTTGGACAGAGAGGTTGTTTACTCACTCTTGTTGAGTAATTATCAACGTCAAAGCAGGTTCATCTGCCATGAAGACACCGTTTCCACTCATGGGACACTTCAGGAGCCCCTCAATGTCATCGCAGCCATTTCTGAAGTGATGGCGCCCGCGCATACTGTGCTCAAATCAGCTAAGTGCCTTAACCCTGCTAGAATGATTCCATAATTGAATAATCTTATCACTAATACCGGTCTCACTCCAAAGTTATTTTTTCTCTCCATTTGTGTGTGTGTGTGTGTGTGGAGGGGGCAGAGAAAAAACACCCGTTGTGTTGGAACGCAGGGGACGGTGAGGATGTCCTCAGGTTTCCATAATCTCTTTCTGTCTCATCACTCTCATCTCATCCAGATGTCTCTTTCAGTTTCATCTTCCTTTCTTCTTAACACATGCTTCTCTAGATGGCATGGCTGACCACTGCCAGACAGATACGGTTACTGTCATCTCTGTATGGGCACGACGCAGCTTCAGTGTTAGGTTTCATGGCTACAACTTGCAAAAAGAGATCATTTCCATACCCCCCAAGTATATGTAATATATATAGTCCCTCTTTAGGGGCTCTTGGATGGGCTTGATGACAATCTGCCACTCTTTTGACATTGATACTGCCTTTTCTAGGTTATTTTCAATTTATGTGTTTGTGTTTGAATGCTGCCGATTACCACAGGCAATAATTTCCACAGTATGTTTAAACAAATGTGAAATGCATTTACAGTAAAACACTTAAAAACCTAAGAGGCAAGTGGTCAGCACTGCAAATTAGTGCCTAAAATATGCAAATATAACACTTCTGAGGCTGGTGTAATTGATCTATAAACTAGAATGGTCTCACCTCTAAAAGGGCAATTTAGTCAACTTAAAACTTAAAATGCATGACCCAAAAACATACCTCGCATAAAGGGCATGTACTAGATTGAGTAGTTTTCTTTAGAGAAAAGGCATCCTTTTTTATCTGTATTTTCAATGTAATGAAAACATTAAAGAATTTGATTATACACAAACATTTCAATAATATTCATGCTGTAAGTTTGGCCACCTTCCAGACCTAATGCGCAGAGTTGTACCTTGCAGCGGCTCTCCAACAGTTTGTACTGGTGCAATAGCATTTTCAAAGGGCGTTCTTATGTACCATTATCCTTACCCTAAGGTTCAGGAGTTAGTACCTTAAAGGCTCTACTTTACTGATGCAGTAAAATTTCCCTTTCAAAGTGTACTGATCTCTAAGGTACCGTTTTTTTGCATATTTGACAGTGCATCGTATCTTACCACTAAAACTATCATAAAGTGAACCTCACTTAACCAAAATTATTGTCAAAATTCAATAGGACTGCATATGGGTCAAGCAGTTATCTTTGTCTATTGCCCTGAACGAATCTATTTAAGTAACAAGTCCCTAGAATTTCAGAACATTTACGTTTCTCGTCTTGTAACTTTTATTCCAAAATGACAAAAAATCACTGAGCCAAGAATCAAGACAATTTCTTGCAATTCTTTCCCCAGACAAGGCTCATTGTCATCAGCCCTTGCATTCTTCGCTTGCATGCGCCTTGGCAGGCTGTTGAGCAGAGCTTGAGAAGTTTTCTCAAGATCAGTGCCCACCAGAAGGTAAGACACAGCAGCGCCCCTCTTAATCTCACGACCACCCCGAGTCCCTTTGGTATTCATTATTGGGTTCTCCCACAACGTCACTCAAGAGTCCCTCTGACATTGCTTATGTATGTGGCCCTCTCTCTGATGTATTGTAGGGAGGGGGAAAAGCAGCAAACGCTGACCTGATTGTTGTCTAATGCTTTACTGCAATTTTGACCATACACGACGTGTCTCTTGTTTCCTAGTTATGAGTTTAGGGAAGAAAAGGTAGGGCTCCACCCATGAAGAATAGTGTGGGCGGAAGTTAAATCCCCCTCTACCAGTCCCAAAAGCACCTCCGCCTCAGAGACGAGAACCCAGCCGTACCCCATCCTTTCCGCCACTGTTTCTTCTCCTCCCGGGAACCTCAGCTCCACCTGGTGAGCCTGCCCATGGTGACGGTATGTGGGTTATGTCTCGTGGCCCCATGGGTTCATTGTTCCTCTTCTAAGCAGTCTTGACAGATTTTGCCTCCGTTTGATCCTTGCCACAGGACATCTCTTTGTAACTCCTGCAAAGTCTCCCCTCGCTATTTTGGCCTTTTTGGCAGGTCCCTCATCCGAATTCTAGGGACCCTTTCGTCGACCAATACCCGCCACAAGCGAGCCGAATAGGTGAGTTTCTTTGCTGACTTTTGCTCTCGAGTTTATGTTTCCAGCGACCCGTGGAATGGTCTACAATGTGATACCTTATGTTCTCTGAGTTGAAAAGAGACACGACTATCCCAGATTTAAAAAGTTTTGCCCTAGCCAGGAACTTGCCCGTCTCAGAGGACACCCCGTTTCTAGGAACCCAATTCCGCCCGGTGTGATTTTTTCCCCCGGCACAATTTGTTCAGCTTCTTAGTTTCTTGTTCCTCTCACATATCTTTCTCTCTCTGTCTGGCCCCCATGTGTTGCAATCACTCAGGACGCCCGCCGGCACACGACCTTGCCAAACCATGGTTTAGTAATAACTTCAATCCTAAGCTAACACAAAACAGGTTCGGAATCCTCAGTAGGTCAGCCAGAAATGATTCCTCTTGGATGTTTGGCACGTGCAGTTGCCGAACAGGTTTGGCAACCACCAAGCCCATGCCATATGCCCCGTGGACCGAGCCACTGCGCCGACGGACCACGGGGGCTACTTGAGATCGACTGCTGGCGAATGGTGACTTGTGCTACTCTATTAGTTCCTCCAGCCATGTGCCCCTCCTTATCTCTTTCTGTCTCTCATATTTCTCTCGATTTGGTTTTGTACAACTTGGATAAATTGGTCATAAGTTCTGGATTTGGGATCTGAATTGAAGCCCGGGTCCATTTAGTGTGGAGAGGGGCCATAGGTAGTGGTGGGCTTCCGCTGTTGCGGGGGAGCTAAACCTTTATTATCTGGGGGTCTAATCACCATAGGCGTACTGTCGTTCCTTTTGGACTGATTAATTACTTGATTAAGCCTGTGTTCCCACATGTCGCTGTCCTTCCGACTCAGGCTCGGCTACCGGCTTTCCAAAAGCATGAAATTTTGGGCCCTTTAGTCAAAGCTATTCCTCATAGTCCCCGCATGGATGGTCGGTATTCTTCAGGTTGCTTTTTTTTTTTGTTTGCCTCGCAGGTATCACCACACTGTAGCCCAACGGCGCTTTAATGTTCAGCGTCCCTCTACCCGTTGAGTTGTTTTTTCTGGATTTCCTTTGCCATTCTAACTCTCCTCATTTACGTGAAATTAGTTTTTGTATGTTACGGGATACTTCCCCCCCAGGGGACAGAGCGAGGGGAGAACGACAGACAGTAGTCCGCTTATTGAGTCAGCATTTTTTATGCAGAAATCAGAAGTGGAATGTGATATAATTCTGGTATTTTTGATTGACTGGTTTCAGCTGATTACATGAATGAATGGGCAAGAGACGGTGCTTTTACAAGTATCCGCCTGTTGATTCTTATCAGTAACTCTCCATCACGTGACCACAGTGCTTAGATATCAGAGATGCCCAACCATGCGCCTGCGGTAACAGACTTGGCCTGACATGTCCGGAAAAATTGGAAAAAGCATGCATATCTGTCTGCATACCTTAATGTTCTATTGAGTTGGGGTACACGTTTTTTAAGTACCTTTTCTTACTATTAACTAGTTGCTTACTAGCATGCTTATTACTACCATATTGACTGTGTTTATTATTATTTAAAAAGCACATATTAATGCCTTGTTCTGCATGACCATATTCTAGATCCTTATTTCTACCCCAAACCTCAACTTAACAACTGCCTTAATAACTATTAATAAGCGCAATTAGTATATTCATTGAAGGCACAAAGCCAGTTTAATAGTTCATTAACAGTGATAATCGAACTTAAAGAACTGTGACCATAGCTGATATAATGCACCATTTATTTAGCACAATGTCCTCAAACATAGTTTTTGGTCTTTATGTAAATAATGTTTGGCACCCTCTGCTTTAGTATCATACTTGATTTTTTTTGTGATTACCCCTCAGCACGCAAACCCAGGTTTTCTGTGGAACTGAGGAAACTTTGGGAAGCAGATCAGGTCCTCATACTTTGCCTGGCGTTGGTGTCTATACTCATCTTGTGTCCCGGCGTCTGTGGTGGGCCATCATTGTGTTCTTCTTCTAACTGCTGGGCCACTGTGGACACAACCATACCTAGTATGTGCCTCACAAAAGCCAAGCGAGGGCTGCGGCCCGGGTCACTTTTGTGAAGTGGGTATGCAACAGCCCCCCCCCTGCAGCTTGAGAAACAGGCTGTGTTTACTAATTCCGCTGATATTAAAGTGATACTTATGAAATCAATGAACATAGTTCTGGTGTTGTATGTGGTTTATCTGTACATGGATATATTTAGCAGAGGCAGTGCTGTAAGACTGCTCACATGCCTTTGTGCTGACACATCCCTGTGGCGAACGGGAATCATTGGATCTTTTAAAGTCAGTACTTGGTTGAGTCACCGGTGATACCAGACGTATTATTTCTGAGACCGCAGTGATAGTTCTGGGTCCAGTGCAGCCCCATTTTCCCTAGTCACCAAGATAACATAGTTTGCATGTTTAATTGATACTTTAGACTTGAGCCCTAGCTAGATGCTAAACACGCCATATATCAATTCCATATTATTGATTTTATGTGGACTGTTTGCACGGCTAATTCCTAATTGTTTGGTGGGTGGTGTGTGTGTGTGATTTTTGTGTGCTTTTGCCCGCCAGGAGATTTGATGAGATCGAACTTCACTGTGCCCCTCCTGTGACGAGCATGTGACTCTGGCTCCACTTTCAGCACAGCTTGTGGCACGGCACGTGCCAGCCATCTCTTTGACAACCCGGCTACCGTGTTCTTCGCCATCTTCATGTCCGTCTGGGGTACGCTTCAAAATTACTCTCGTTTCATTATCTCTCTATCTATTGTTTTACGCCATTATCTACACACATTGATCTGATGGTTCATACTGTACATCAACATATGATTAGCTTACACTCTTTAAAATAAAGGTTCCAAAAGGGAGATTTCGGGCAATTCCATTACAGAACAATTTTTGGTTCCCCAAAGAACC
This sequence comes from Sinocyclocheilus anophthalmus, assembly GCA_018155175.1. NCBI lineage: Eukaryota > Metazoa > Chordata > Actinopteri > Cypriniformes > Cyprinidae > Sinocyclocheilus > Sinocyclocheilus anophthalmus. Next base: position 56,858 of record JADLZN010001575.1, on the reverse strand, counting down.
TCGTTGTAACCTTTATTTAAGAGTGAAGTTAATCATATTTTAATGTACAGTATGATTTCCCGACCTCTTTTATTTTTAGAACCAAGAATGAAAACCTAGTTTAGATCTTTACCCCTTTGTATATTATGTACGGAAATTTCCTTAATTTCATATCATCCTGTTATGCAGCACCATTTAGAGCCTCTACATTTGTGCAGAGTTCCTGCGTCTCCATAGTGATGGCGCTGAAGATAGGTGTTGAATGGCCCATAGCAGTAGTGTTTCCCCTCATTTCCTGTCACCTCGCCTGCGTCCCTGGGCCGGCCTGGTGGCCAGTGTTAAACCACTCCCATTCCTGCACTGCCCTCTTTGCACCCTCATGGGTAGCAGAAGGCACTACATTATTACTCCTACAGAGAACCCCCAGCAGCGTTTATAGAGACTGCATCTGTTTGTATGGTAGGTACTGAGATTTGTATTAATTTAGCATGTAATTCAGTTTTCAAGCACACCACTGCCTAGGTCATGTGCTGTTTTGTTTACCTGTGGATTTAACAGGGGGTTCACCCAAAATTGAAAAATCTGTCATCATTTACTCACATAAACCTGCATGAATTTCTTTCTTCTGTGTATCTTAACTTAGTGAAATAGCGATACGTTTTAATATAATCAAAGTAAATCAGCAAATGATGATCTAAATTTTGGTCTGTTGGTCACACAAAGCGGCTGAATGGTTTTGAAGACCTGAATTATATAGTGCACAAGTCATATGGACTTCTTTCACAAGATGGAAAAGAGCATCATGAACAATCTGCTAAACATCTTTTTTTGTGTTTGACTGAAGAAAAATATACATATTTGGAATGATATGAAAGTGGGTAAATAATGACAGAATGTAATTTTTGGGTAATTATTTGCACAAAAATGATAACTATTTGGCTGAACTTAATTGAATCATGGACAGTGGTTCCATATAATAGAAATTTGTTAACATGACTGAATCAAGTTATTTTTAAGTAAACTGTTACATATACTAGCAAACAAAATAAAACCTTTCTTTACACATACAATATTAGGTGTTGGCAGCCAGAAAATGGTACTGGTTATATCCATGACACTCCCACAGTGTTTTTTATTAAATTAATCTTATTAGTAGTTTCTCAACTCAAGCACTCAATCTCAACACTTCACAAGAATGGTAACTCCCAAAACCACCAACATAACATAAAGCCTCTCAAATACCAACATAATAAAACATTAAACATTAACAAGTCCTCCCATTTCCTTATCTTGCAAAAAAACAAAACAAAGCATAAAAACACTTTATTTCAACATTTAGCCTACACTTCCTATCCATCCCTTGCAAAGCATGATGGGAAGTGGAACATGTGTTCCCAGTTTACACAACAAAAATAATTTCTGGAGTTTTAACTAAAATAAATTAAGTAAATTGGTTGAACATGATGAAATCTTGAAGAATTATGTTGAATTAACTTTTATTGAAGTAAATTGAACAAGCAGAATATTTTTGAGCATTCCTTTAATGGACTTGTAGATGAGATGTAATTGGTCTTACATTAAGAAATTACACTTTGCCCCTTATAAATGATCTTTTGCTTCTCTTTTCTCATAAGGCACATATTTGTCAGCACTCATTTACTGAATGCCTCATCTCTCTCTCTTTAGCTGCCATGTTTCTAGAGCACTGGAAGCGCAGACAGATCAGTCTGAACTATAGCTGGGATCTGACAGGCATGGAGGAGGAGGAGGTACGTTCACACATGAACACAGTCACATTATGTTACTCACTAATCACTAGTGTTTGCATGTCTGGATTCCTGCACAGTGGCCAAGAGCTGATTTCAATGACAGTGTTTCCTGACACTGACCAACTGAAAATAACTAATGCTGACTGTTATATGATGCGACACAATGGTGGCGTCCCTATCCAAAATTATTAATGTTTTTCCCCCAACGCTGTGTATGAATGTCCCCATGTGATCTCAGCCAAATAATGGACTCACCAATTTGTTAACTTCTTGTTTCTCTAAATGCAATCTTTCCCGCCAGGAAAAAGCGAAGGTTTGAGTTTTAAGTTTGAAACTCTTTTATTGCTGCTCTTTGAGATGTTGAGTCTTTGTGTCCTTAATTGCCCTGGATTTTTGACCTGTTTGAATGGTTTGAAGCTCTCTGTCTGCAGCTGTGCACTTGGTCTCGCACAGAGTATTGCCTCTTTGTCCTTTTCTCTTTAGGAACATCCCAGACCCAAATATGAAACGATTCTCCTTCAAAAAAAGCAGAGGAAGAAGAAAAATAAAAAGAACAAAAACGAGGTGGGCAGGTTGTTTTTTAAACCATTTTTATATGCTTAATGCATTATGCATTTCATTAATGGCTGACTTAAAAAGATCTAAATATATTTCTTTTTGGCTTCTGGCTTAATATGCAAATGCTTTATTGAATACAGTCAAAAAGGGAACTGCCATGGTTGTAGGGGCAGAGATGAGGGGGTGCCAAATGCTGTGGGCCTTTTACACAGCCTTCCCATCATGCACTGCTCTGGCCTGAAGCATTTGGCACCGGCGCTTTGGGGCTCGTAGGCTGCGCTTTGTGTTGGTGATGCTCAAGAAAAAAAGGAAGTCATGCAGATCCAGTTTGGTTTCTGGAAAACTGAAATTTGCATTGTTAGCTAGTGTTTTGCCCTCTTTTGTCAGCGATTGTGTGACAGTTCAGATGTGTGTGTTCCAGCCTGAGAGAAGGTTTTGGTACTGGAGTGTGTCCCTATTGGACTCAAATGGAGGCAGAGGTTACTGTCAGCCATGGCAGCTGGGAATCCGGTAAATGGTGCTCTCTCTTTCTCTTTCTCGCTCTCATTCTCGCCTCCATCTCTCCAGAGCCTCGTTTCCACCTGCTTGTGTTACAGTTTCTATATTATACTCCCTAGTTGTGAGGTTGGAAGGTTTTTTCCCCCTTTCGAACTATGTGACAGCATCTTGACCCAGCAATCCAACTCTGTCTTTATTTTGAAAGTTGTTCTTTTTTGGTCTATTTAAGGCAAGACACTGTAGGTGAAAACTATTTTTCATGAACTATTTGGCTTTTTAAAACATATTATTTCAGACTAGTCTGAGAAGCAGCATCTAAAATACACATTTAAGTGTTTGTTTTATTGCACTTTGTCTATTTCCATAGATTTAATTAGTTTGGAACAATATATTGCGTAGATTTCAATATAGAATATGTACAATATTTAAAGGCCACATTCTCAAATTGAGCCAGAAATGGCCACTTCAGTAGCAAGGTAAGTTTATTCATATGGCACATTTCATACACGGTGGTAATTCAAAGTGCTTTACAAATAAAATAATTCTAAAATAATCACAGCATAAGAAATAAAAGTAGCATGCTTAAGAAATATTAATAACAATAAAAAGAAAAAAAATATTATAATGATAAAAAAAGAATTAAGAATAAGAAAGAGGATGCATATAAATTAGATATTACCTCATTTGTATATTTAAACAACATTTCAGAAAATGATTTTCTTAATTCTTCATGTAATCTCAATTTTTTTATTCTTAATATAATCAATAAACCTGGGAAATATGGTAATATGGAATAGTCACATTTGTTACCCTATTCACCACGGATGTCTTGCCTTAAACAGTGTCACTGTGCTGTCATTCATCTCTGTCTGCCCTCTACTCTTTTACCATTTCCTGTCAATAACTTTGAAAGAATGACTTACGGCCCATTCACACATGCACAGATGCACATTTAGTGAGAGAATTTGAGCCTGTTTAATTTGTAAATGGCCATGTGTCTGTCACATTGGCTCAGCTGGGTGGGGTGGTCATGATGGGGTCGACGGCATGAGCAATACGGCCGTCTCTCACTGCCGTAATCCTCTTGATGTAGGACGGAGCATGTCGGGCTAGTACAGTTAGATCTCGTCGGTTTGCTCTGTTGGTTTCATGTAACTAAATGTTAGTCACGACATAACAACATTAAAGGTTTCTTGTCCTTTTACCTAAGATCAAATGTAATGTCATCGTTGAGCTCTGTTCAGTAGTAAATACTGCAGATCACAGCTGTATATAAAAAGCATATGCTCAGTAAATAAATATGTTGTCCAGGAAGTTCTCATTTGCTCACACATGAGGTGTGAACCTCAGAGATTTGAGCATTTCGTTCGGAAAATGTAGATTGTGCTCGTCTGTTTGACATCATTGCTTGGGGCCGTTGTTTTGCGTGAAATGCAGTTGGGCAAATTAGCCCAATAAATTAGGACTTTTTAGTTGATATATGACATGGCTTGGTAAACAGGTAAACTGGCATCTGTAGCCTCGTTTCTTCGTGTGTGCGTCTTGTTACGCATCCAACTGTGTCAGTAGTTCAAGCTTCTTAAGGTTTCTCAGGGTTTGTAGAACATTAATCCTGGTTTAAAGTCAAGCCTGGACTCACTGTGGGGTTTCTGGCCTTAAAGATTAGTTTTATGAATAATAATAAAAAAAAAAATCTAAATTCAATCCGCTGGGAATTAAAAGTGTTTACCAGGCTGCTACAATGAGAGCTTACATAAATTTTTTTTTTACTGGATTTGCTAAAGCTTGAAAGGCATCAAATCTTAGATAGTCAAAAGAAATAAAATAAAGGCAGTCTGTAAGAAGTAAACAACATATGCTTCAGCACACCTGTAGGTATATTGTGCTTCTCATATCGGATTTCAGATTTATATGCCGATAAAGGTCACTAAACAAACGTTTTATGCTGAATATCCTTAAAACAAGATAAATTTACTTGAGAAGCGAAACTATTTAGATAATATATATATATATTATTTTTATTGTTTTAATTATTTATTTTTTGTCATTGGTACCAAAAACTGGCAAATACTTTGTGCTTTAAGAGTAAAAACTTCTAATTATACATGTAAAATAAAAAGAAAACAAGCTATAATATCTTATGCAATTTTGATTCTCAAGTAAATCTTGTTTTAAAGATGTTTGCACATCATTACCAGGAAAAAAATGAAATCTTTGTTGTTTTTCTTACAGAAATATTAGTTTGGCAAGTAGTGTAAAAATAATGAACGATTACAAAATACACAACTCTATGTCCTTCAACTGTCTGTCCTATGTCACATTATGGTGCTTTTTCTCATTCTTATGTTTAGCTACTCTGTCCCAGATATCATGGCCCACGGTCAGTCCTGACCTAGATGTTCTGCAGAACCTTAAATCAAGACTATACATCCTAATGACTTAATTCAAAACAGCCTGGACTTAAGATGAATGCAGTTTGGGTCGGCCAGACGTCGTAAACAATGCAATTTCTGCTCAATCTTCATGTGGGTAAAAAAATGCAGTAGTTAAGTCATTATTATTATTCAGCACATACTCACTGTCAAGCAAATAAGCAGCACTCACCTGGGTCCAGTTGATGCTCATCAGTTTCTGCAAGTGATGTTGTGGTGGAAAAAACACAGCTCTCAGGATTTCATGACTAAGCGCTGACAGACCTCCCCATGTTTCTCACAGCTCATTTGTATTGCCACAAGACCCCAAAATGCTCTGAATAAACCAAATAAATGCTGGAGAGGCAGAAAGTCTGGTGAAAACCTCCAGATCACTCATTTAAGAGGCCACATGGTACGTGTGCGGTTTGGGGTGACTGCGAAGAGAGCAGATGATGAAAGGTAGTCAGTTCAGGGAGTTATAAGGAGAATGTGTCACTTATTTAGCTTGAGACACATGCTGAGTTTGTTAAACTGTGACATGTTCTAAAAGAGACGTGCTGTACCAAGATTCAGATTCAATGTGGTTCAATGCACAGGCTGTCCAGAAGAGCGCGCTAGACTCCAGTGCGTTTGTGTGTATATGCACGGGTGTATGCAAACGTCCTCCCATGCCGGGCTGAACGCCAGACCTCTTTATTAAGCAAAGTCCTCACATCTCCATGGAGACACAAACACTTGAATCCCACTCCCTTGTATATGCATGGTTGGGTTCGCTCTTATCTTCAGCTCTTTAAAGACCTTTATCTCATAACTGTGTCATCTTGACAGCTATCTTTAGGACACATTAGTGACGTTTGTTAATAAAATGCAGCACACCGTTTGCGCGGCTAATTTTAGAGCGCAATATTCTCATCGCCTACAGAAACAAAGTCAGGGAACATTCCTCATTATCTTTGAGGAGGTGGGTTGCATTTGCTTTCTGAAAGTGTGCATCTGGCTGAGGAGGAGATGATCAACGTTTGACCTCTGACTGAGTTGTTATTTTATATTATGCTTTTTCACTGCAGATTTATTCAATTCTGCATTCAATTCCATTCACTCTGGGTCCAAAGGGCTACAACTCTCTGTGGCCAAAGATTGAAAGGTTTTGTGGCATGAAATCTTAGATATCCAAAAGATATAAGATTGAGGCAGTAGCAAGTAAACAAGATATCCTTCAGCTCACCTGTATATTGTTCTTCTCGGATCAGATTTACCTGCCCCTAAATGTCATGTAAAAACCCTTTATGCTGAATATACGTAAAGCAAGATACATTTACTTGAGAAGCAAAAATGGTTAAGATATTAAGTCTTGTTTTCAGAGATTTATCTTGAATTGTTTGTTTTTGGTACGCCTAATTCTTTTAAGCATAAACCTCATTAATTATACTAAAACCTCTTAAAATAATTAATAAAACACTTGTGCAATTCTTATGCAAGGAGAGTTTACTTTGCTTTCTGAAAGTGTGCATGTGTGTGATGGAGGATTTTTCTTATTTTATTAGTAATGATATCGAAGTCTGAGCAGGAAGTCTGGGATATTTAATACACAATATCGGATAATTAAATTTTTCCATCTGTTTTATAATGTAATACAACCTACACTTAATCTATGGTCTGGTGTGCTCCTGCTCAAGCTGTTTATTAGAAAGATCATGATGATCTGAAGCATGTAGGTTTCTTTGTGTATAATCCTGGTCTGGAAGGAGATGAGAGTGTGTTTTAAAGGGATTTCAGATCTGTCAGATGGGGCTCGCATCAGATTATTCCCTTCTGTACCCGGCGCCCAAAAGACAATCTCCTGTCAAGCTCTCTTAATGGACCTCCACCTGTTTTAAAGACCCAAAAGGCTATTTTTGTCAGTCCACCAACCTGAAATATTCAGTTGTTGGCTGTGTGTAATTCTAACACAAATGCATTGTTTTCTCTATTGTGTATGTGGCGGCTTACGTGTTCTTGGTTGCTAGCGTGGGCACTGGTGTGGTTCCGGTACTTGGTACTCGCTGGCTTACAGTATGTTTGGAGGGTGGAGGGGGTGGGGGGGATTGAGAGAATGGGGTGTATGGTGACGTCAATGTGAACACGGCATCTCTGCAAAGCGACATATGGCCGTGGAGGAAATCCCCACACTGGTGATCCTGTCACTAATTTCCCAAAGGACTTAGTGTGGGACCGTTGGGATGCTTGTGTGCTGTCCGACTGAGTATGTGTGTGTTTCTATGAGAGCATGTGGCGATCATGCGCAAACAAAACCAGAGCCCATTGACATTTTCATGTCTGCTGGGCAGATCAATGGGATGTCAGGTTGACATGAAGTCTCATAATTGAAGAGAGTTTGTCGCATCACAAAAGTCTAGAAGTTTGCTGATGTATTAGTTTTATATACACTCTTAAAAATTAAGGTTCCAATAGATTTTTGTAAAGATTCCATTGAAGAGCCATTTTGGGTTCCACAAAGAACCTTCCAGTGAACAGTTCTTAAAAGAACATTTTTCTTCTTAGTGTGAAGAACATTTTAATAATCTAACGAACCATCTTCTACTATAAAGAATCTTTTGTGCAGTGGAAAGGTTCTATGGATGTTAAAGAACCATGAAGTCTTTTGAGTAACATTTCTGCAAGAAACCTTTAGACAGCCAAAATAAAAGACAAAGAGGTTTGCAGAGCATCTTGACTTAAGCTCAAGGAAGTGATATTCTCCGACAGCTGTCGTATGCAGGAGGATCTGTGGAAACCCACATCTGTGCAGCGCCCAACCTATCTCACTGTCACTGAGCTGTTGAATTAATCCATTGATCTATATCCACTATATAACAGACAGACATGGACTGCTGTCCTCAGACCAATATCATGCAAGCATATGACCACACGTGAACCATCCTTTCCACTTTTCTAATGTGTTGTTCAAACTTTCTTAAATTAGTAAATCTCCTCAGTTTCTTGATTTCATCAGTCAATTTCAAAGACTAAAACATAAATAAAATTAAATATAAAAAAATTGTTTATGCATTTGGCAGATGATTTTTATCCAAATTGCATTCAAGGTATACATTTCATCAGTTCTTTCATTTTATTTTTAAATACTGAAATATGTTTTTAGGCAAATAGTCTGACTTGGAATTTCTTTGTCAATTTTATCTCAGTACTTTTCTGACACATCAAATCTGCAATTTAAAAATAAAAAAGTGTTAATTATTTAAAAACAATACCACCTGTCTTCTTCCTCCCTCTCTTGATCTGTTTTTACAGTTTTATGATGTGGCTGATTACATAAATTATTAATGCCATTCCTCTGCATTTTTTTGTCAGACAGCTTTTCTAATTGTTATATATTGCTAAGCTTGCACGAAATCTGCGCCTTCAGAAATCCTCAGCGGAATTCAAATGGCCCGCATTTATAAAATACTACAAATCCTTTTGCCCTAACACATTTTACCATATTTACAACCATTACGCAGATTTTCCTTCTCAAATCAGCATAAAAACAAAAAACAAGTGCACAGATCTCATACGGGACTACTTATTACATACTTGTGGCACCTCACAGCATATTCGTGGCATTAGCTTCAAATATGCATCTCTACTTGTCCTTGTGCCAAATACAGTGAGGCTTCCCATGAACTTGGCCTCTTTAGATATTAATGCATCACACAAAGTTGCATTTTAAGAGGGGATCACAGCCTGTCACTAAATGGCATCATGCATCTTAATGAAGAGTCGGTAACCAGTGAGACCGCAGTCCTGCAGTAGTTCCTCTTATTACTGGGTGAGGGTTTGTGAGCCAAGCTTGTGGATCATGATTAATGGCACAATGGCATGACCCACATTCGTTATTCTGGATACCCTAAAGCTGTGGCATCTCGAAGGCTGTGACTGGTTACACTCTGTGGCTTTTCCTGGGTGCCAGGGTTTAGTAACACACTGTGCTAGGTGGTGCTGTTTGCCTCATTATGAGCCCAATTGCGAGAGGTAGATTTTTTCAAACTGCTGTGTCAACACACTGACCGCATTTGCTACCGGATTCTTGCAAAACCCTCTAAATCATTCATCAACAAATATGAGATGGGCTCTGTTTCAAACCCTAACTAGACAGCAACATAGGCACACTCCAAATGCAAAGTCTGCTCCCAGCAGGCAACTAAGCTGCATTTTGGTCAAATTACAATCATGCAGCAATACATATATCTTGCACAGATAAGGCAATACCAGAATGCATTGCAACAAAGTTGAGGAAGATGTTTTATTCATTACTAAAAAGCATCAGTAACCATTCCATCTAATTAAAAACAAACAATTTCACCCTGTGTTTATGTGCGCTTTGTATTCTTGTGCATTTTGCAGTATACTGTAAGTAGCTTAACAGCATTATAACCTCAGATTGTTCTAGAGAAAGGGCGTTAAATCAAATCAACCATTTTTGAAGTTTCCTTTCAGTATTGATGTCGCCTTAGATAATAGCTACAGCTAGTAAACGGTAAGTAAAGTAAGTAATTTGTGCTCTTGTTTCTTAGAAAAACTGGCTCAGACTGCTTGTCAAACACTCTTTCGATTGTAATGATGCTTTTGTAATGACATTTTTCTATGACGTAAAAGGAACATAAGCTGCCCTTTAACACTCCTGTGAGCTGATAATTCATTTCACTGTGATTTCCACAGAACTGAATAAGAATCCATTTTTCTCCTGTTGGTCATCTAACACGTATTCCTCAGAGGAACATACCTCTTGATCTGCTGTCCAAAGCTTGACAATGAAGGAAGACTAAACCCAATGGGAACAGACCACCCTCAATCCACTGCTGCCTTTGCAGACAAGTTTAGTGCACGCTGTTGATGTTAATGTTGGCTTTAATTAGGTCTGAAATAAATGCAAAAGGAGGCATATTCAGGTCATTAAAATAGGTTCTCCTTGTTGACCGGATGTTTTTGAGATATGGTCTATCACTTGAATGTACAGAATGCAGAGAAGTTTCTCTAGAGGTAGTCTCGCGTAGCCAGACCTTGGCCGCTTTGAATGGCCAAGGACCACCCAAGAGGCCATATGACTGACAGTTAAAGCAACCAATCACGTTTTGATTTGTGCCGCGTCATGTTTAGGGGCGTGGAAATGTCCCCACAATAACAGACCGGTGTGTAAAACTCTTGGACGTATTTTAAAGAGTCTATGCGCGAACTTTACATATTTCACATATTTTTGAAAATCCAGCATTTAGTTGATCGTGATAAGTGCTCATCATCACAGTTGTAAACTTGAAGCTTTTTTTCTTCCATGAGGGGGTTTGGCATCACAGTATTTTTGTTTCCAGGTGGAACGTTAAAGAACACGACACACACATCTCCTGAAAATTCTGTATAATTCAACCAGTCAGATGACAACTTTGAAACTCCTGAAGTCCATGGGCGTGACATCTGAGGCTGAGACTACTCTAGAGGAAGGCCAGGTTTTAATGGCCTTAATGATTCATGTTTTTACAAGTGGGCAGTCAAATTATTTCCACAATAGGCTACTATTGAGTCACTATAAAAGTAGCTGAGGTAAAAAAGCTAAATAAAAGGCATAGCTCCTAGAAAAACAGAAACACATGCATGCATACTTATATTAGTCACCTTAAATGTCGTTCTCCCTTCACAGAGTGGACATGAGAAGCTAACATGGAGGGACAGACTGCCTGGATTATTTAATCAACATTTCTCCATTCTGTCCCCAAATGTTTCACTGGTCAGTGAAGCTCCTCCCACTGCAACACATCATCAGTGAAGCTCCTCCCACAGTAATTCAGCAATAAATGCTGGAATATCTCCATCAGTTCACAAGTGAAGACCAGCATCTAATCATCAGGAAGAGATGAAATCTGCAAAGACTGAGTTTATTAAAGAGGACAGAGAGAAGATGAGAGATCCAGAACCCTGCAGAATCAAACACACTGAAGATACTGAAGAACAAACAGGTTGGTGTTTATTCTTCATTAATAATGCTGATGGTTATAAAGCTTCAAGCAGATTTAGATTTGTTGTAACAGGAAAAATCTTTAGAGCTGTTGAATAATCTAGAGGAAGCATCAAATAATAATACTTTCTATGATATGGGTACTTATTTCAACAAAATTAATGTATGTTAGATTGTAGAAACATGTGATTTGTGCCTATAATACTTTTAAAAAATAATTAAAGTTTCAGTGACATATAATTTATAAAAATGCATCAAAAAGCTTTACATCAGGGTTCATTTTTATCTCCTTTCACATTTCTCTGTTTTTATGACTAACTGAAAATAAACCATTTTTACTTTTATTTCAGAGTTAAATGAAGAAAATGAGGAGAATGAAGAATTGAGTGAAGTTGAGGAGAAAAATCATGTCAAAAGTAGAGAAAAACCAAACAGAAAGAGCTGCTCTCAAACCAAACAGAAAGATTTAAAGAAAAGAAGAGCCAATAAATCTTTCACCTGCACTCAGTGTGGAAAGAGTTTTACATGCAAATATAGTTGTGATGTTCACATGAGAGTTCACACTGGAGAGAAACCATACACTTGTGATCAGTGCGGGAAGAGTTTCACACAATCATCAAGCCTTAAGGTACACATGAACATCCACACTGGAGAGAAACTGTTCAGTTGTGATCAGTGCGGGAAGGGCTTCACACAATTAGCAAACCTTAAGAGACACATTAATATTCACACTGGAGAGAAACTGTACACATGTGATCAGTGCGGGAAGAGTTTCACACAATCATCAAACCTTAAGAATCACATGAAGATCCACACTAAAGAGAAACCACACACATGTGATCAGTGCAGCAAAACATTTTTGAGAGCTTCAGTCCTGAGAACACACCTGAGAGTTCATACAAAGGAGAAGCCACATTCATGTTATTTGTGTGGAAAGAGTTTTTCATGTTTACAATATTTGAAAGAACATCAGAAAATACATACTGCTGTGAGAGAGTACATGTGCTTTGAGTGTGAAAAGACTTTTACTTCAGCTGAACGTTTGAAACGACATGAGAGGATCCACACTGGAGAGAAACCTTACAAGTGTTCACACTGTGACAAGAGATTCAGTCAGTCAACACATCTGAAAACACATGAGAGGATCCACACTGGAGAGAAACCGTATCACTGCACTGCATGTGGGAAGTGTTTCAATCAATCCTCTTCTCTACACAGTCATACAAACAACATTCACAGTAAGTAGATCATCTTCAGATCCAGCACTTTCAGATCTGATGCTGCGTCCTCAACAAATCCTCATCAAACGTAATTTATTCCAAGTGCACTCTTTTATCTGGGTCATGAACGATGCCCCATTCACAAATTAATCACTCTTTTGAGTCGATTCTGTTCAAGGTCTTGAATAAAGAAGCCTGCAAAACGGTGTGCATTTGTTCACGAATCACTTTGAATGATTTGTTCAGTTCTCTGCACGCACTGAATCTGAAGGGGTTTCTCATTAGTACCTGGAAATTTAAGAACAGGGAGAACATAAAGACCTTCAGACAATTGAAACTAAATCTGCTAAATCTTTTGTCCTGCGCTGAGGATCTTTATTAGCTGAACACTGTGAACGACTCCACAGGAATACATTTGATTTAATTTAGATGATATTTTGTAGTAGTGCTATAAAAAGCTGTCATGTGAAATGTGTAAAGTGAATGAAGTCATCATATTTTTGTGGTTTAGGGGTATCATATGATGTTTAAATGTGAATATTAAGATCCTGGTGAATGTAAATGGATAGAGGTAACAACTAATTGATTTATTTGTTCATATAACTGTTTTTAAAAGTTACCATAGCAGATGCACAGCAGACATATACTGTTCTGAGATGAGAGAAAACAGATCATTTGTGTTCCAATGATATAGCAAAATACTTAAATGTGACTCTTGAATAAACGCTTTATAAACAATAACATACTCACTGTTTGTTGTGTTTGTTTAATACAGTAATTGAATGATTCAATGTATTTGTTAAAATGACTACAAATTCAGGTTTTTGTCACCACAGTCAGATGTGTCACCTCCCTCAGATGAATATTTAGATAATATTTGATTGATATTTTACACTGAACAAAATTATAAACGCAACACTTTTGTTTTTGCCCCCATTTTTCACGAGTTGAACTCAAAGATCGAAGATTTTTTCTATGTACACAAAAGGCCTATTTCTCGCAAATATTTTTTCACAAATCTGTCTAAATCTGTGTAGTGAGCACTTCTCCTTTGCCGAGATAATCATCCACCTCACAGGTGTGGCATATCAAGATGCTGATTAGACAGCATGATTATTGCACAGGTGTGCCTTAGGCTGGCCACAATAAAAGGCCACTCTAAAATGTGCAGTTTTACAGTATTGGGGGGTCCGGGGGGGTCCGAAAACCAGTCAGTATCTGGTGTGACACATCTCCTTCACGCATAGAGTTTATCAGGTTGTTGATTGTGGCCTGTGGAATGTTGGTCCACTCCTCTTCAATGGCTGTGCGAAGTTGCTGGATATTGGCAGGAACTGGAACACACTGTCATATACGCCGATCCAGAGCATCCCAAACATGCTCAATGGGTGACATATCCGGTGCGAATGCTGGCCATGCAAGAACTGGGATGTTTTCAGCTTCCAGAAATTATGTACAGATCCTTGCAACATGGGGCCATGCATTATCATGCTGCAACATGAGGTGAAGGTCGTGGATGAATGGCACAACAATGGGCCTCAGGATCTCGTCACGGTATCTCTGTGCATTCAAAACGCCATCAATAAAATGCACCAGTGTTCGTTGCCCATAACATACGCCTGCCCATACCATAACCCCACCGCCACCATGGGCCACTCGATCAACAACGTTGACATCAGCAAACCGCTCACCCACACGACGCCATACACGCTGTCTGCCATCTGCCCTGTCCAGTGAAAACCGGGATTCATCAGTGAAGAGAACACCTCTTCAAAGTGCCAGACACCACGAATGTGAGCATTTACCCACTCGAGTCGGTTACGACGACAAACTGCAGTCAGGTCGAGACCCCGATGAGGACGACGAGCATGCAGATGAGCTTCCCTGAGACGGTTTCTGAAAGTTTGTGCAGAAGTTCTTTGGTTATGCAAACCGATTGTTGCAGCAGCTGTCCGGGTGGCTGGTCTCAGACGATCTTGGAGGTGAAGATGCTGGATGTGGAGGTCCTGGGCTGGTGTGGTTACACGTGGTCTGCGGTTGTGAGGCCGGTTGGATGGACTGCCAAATTCTCTGAAACGCCTTTGGAGACGGCTTATGGTAGAGAAATTAACATTTAATTCAAGGGCAACGGCTCTGGTGGACATTCCTGCAGTCAGCATGCCAATTGCACGCTCCCTCAAAACTTGCGACATCTGTGGCATTGTGCTGCGTGATAAAACTGCACATTTTAGAGTGGCCTTTTATTGTGGCCAGCCTAAGGCACACCTGTGCAATAATTATGCTGTCTAATCAGCATCTTGATATGCCACACCTGTGAGGTGGATGGATTATCTCGGCAAAGGAAAAGTGCTCAATAACACCGATTTGAGAGAAAGGCCTTTTGTGTACATAGAAAAAAGTCTTAGATCTTTGAGTTCAGCTCATGAAAAATGGGGGCAAAACAAAAGTGTTGCGTTTATATTTTTGTTCAGTATAAATTAACAACAAATTCCAAGCTACGAAACATGTAACCTGTTTCTGATGCAGAAAAGCTAGTTCATGCATTCATGACCTCTAAACTGGACTGTTGTAATGCACTGCTAGCTGGTTGTCCTGCATCTTCAGTAATCAAGCTACAGGTAGTGCAAAATGCAGTGGCTAGAGTCCTTACCAGCTCAAGAAAATATGATCATATTACCCCAATTTTACAGTCTTTGCACTGGCTAAAATGACGTATGTATCAGTTACAAAATAGTAGTACTATTATTGCATATTGTCCTATGGTTAGCATACCTAACTAGTCTTTATTACCACCGCTACAAGCCATCAGGATCCTAAGTCGCAAAACTCTGGACTTTTGTGTACCTCGGTGGCCAAAGTATGGGAAAGCCCGTTGTAACCATTTAATCTATATGCCATAATAGTGTTTATTATTTAGGTACTAGTGTTTATTCTTTAGGTACTAGTGCTTATTATTTAGGTACTAGTGTTTATTATTTAGGTACTAGTGTTTATTATTTAGGTACTAGTGCTTATTCTTTAGCTACTTGTGCTTATTCTTTAGGTACTAGTGTTTTTTTTGTAAAGTTACTAGTACTTATTCATTGGATACTAAGGAGGGTGTGGACAAGTCTTAACTTTATAAAGAATATCTCTTTGGATTGAAACTTTAGTCTTTGAAACTTTACAGATCTTCTTATGCACAAGAGATTGTAACACTCCAAAGAGAAAGGAAAATTTGAAAGCGCATCATATTGATGCCTAAATGAAGGGGGCACAATAACTGTGGAACACATATATTCTATATACTGTATACTAATAGTATATTTACATATATTTGTAAATTATATATTTTTTCAATTATTATTATTATTTTTTTCAAAATAAGTAGAATTTAAACAAAAACCAAAAAAAAAATGATAAGAGGCAATAATTGTGAGGACGCTATATCGTAATTTAAAACATAGTGTGTCTTGCTTTTTTCCGAATGAAGGTATTGTGAACGGGGTCGTGCATGGACTATCAGTAAGCGCAGAAAGCTCTGAGGATGTCCTTATAAAGATCTCATTTGGTTTGAAGTGAACGAAAGATTTGCATGTTTGGAACGACATGAGGGTGAGTAATGTGACAGATTGTTCAACGACATTGAGTAGAGTTACAGGACAACAATTATCCGATTTTAACACGATTAAGACAATACTCTGATTGAGAATCTACCATGTAAACAGAGATTTTTTATTAACTAAGGCTAGTTCATAGTTCGATTAATGGCACACGTCACTATGTCCCCACGTGACGCCATCCGACGTCCCCTCCAGAATTTCACATATAAACATAGTTCGTCTTCGTGATGATGTCATGTACAAGTTTCATTTTTAATTTGATGAAAGCTTCAATTGCAGTAAATTAGTTGATGTGCATACAGACGATGGCGTGTTGAAAACTCTTTTTTTGCATCACAACGGTTGACCCTGTTGGTGTTGTCCGGTAGTAAAATACGGCGAATAAGTACTACACGACGGAAATAATTTGATTAATATCTATAATGCACTTCAGTAAGGCAACTAAAAGAGGAATATAGAGTCATAGTTGAAGTAGACAGAAATTGAATTATTTTTTGTTTTTTTGTTTTTTTTTTTTTTTTTTTTTTTTTTTTTTAGCCAGATAACATGTAAAATGGGAACATGAAAGGAGTATTCTAAAAGCAACTCATGTAAACACCTTAATCATAATATTGTCTTATTTAGAATAAGGTAAATAATTAGATTACTGATGTCCATGTAAACATAGTCATTATTAATGCTGACAAATATGCCATAAGAAATGAACTGGGAGTAGTATGAATACTTTCACAAACACTTGGTGACATCACAATTCAAGATTTATTTTAAGCATACTAAATATACCTGTAGTGAAAAGTGTAACTGAAACTTGAGAATTTCTGATAGTTTTTGTTTGTTTGTTTTTCCAGACTACATTCAAAATAGTGTTTCCACATCTGAGATAAAGGCAGTCATAAGAACCCAGCGGAACGATGAGGATAAGCTCTTCAAAAACTGAAACCTGCCTGAATAATGAGGGAAGAAATGTGCATGATTTGTAAATAAACACTGAGTACATTTAGTGTAACTCTCAGCCTGTTATTTTAAGTTTAAACAAAAGTAAAATAATGTAGGTTGCATTGCTGTTTGAGACATGCACTGTTGTTTTGTACCTTAATTCATTATATTGCAGATGTGTGCAAATAAAACTTGTTATTCTGAATATTCTGGTTGCATTTCAGTGTTACTGTACAGCATTTTATTAGTATTGCACTTCGGTTGTATTGAATTGTACTTCAGTTGCATTATATATTGCAGTACTTCTGCAGTTCTATTGCAGTATAATTGTAGTACTACTTCAGCTGTATTGCAGTTGTTTGTTAGTAATACTACAGCTCCACTGCAGTTGTATTTCAATAGTACTTCAGATGTTTTCAGTAAAATGGCAATAACTTTAACAGCATTACTTTTTTAAAAACTGCAGTAATTTTTTGTAAGGGGCTCTTTAACAAAATTGGTCCTTCGATCTGCTGCAGAAGAGTCATGGAGAGGTGGCAAACAGATGCTGCCAGAATGTCTCCTTTCCTATCTGACAGAGCTTCCAGTCCTGTATTCATGGCACGTGGTCAATGAGTGGTCCCTGGTTGCCTTTGACTGAGAGCATTTCTATGAAAGAAAGCAGGTGAGAGTACCTTCACTGTCTAGAGTTCCCTTGCCCTCTACTCAACCTGCTCAGTTTTCACCATTTCACCCGCCTTGGGAACAGACTGGGTTTCAATCATCTCCACAAACGTTGTTAACACCTCAGGCAGGCCTTCTCAACCTCTGGTGCACTCTGTGTCTCTTCCAACTCCACTTTCTCACTCATCTACCACCATGCAGTCATTGCACTTGGCCAGTACAGTCGCTGCACCAGTAGCCTCGGTTCCTTCCTTCCATAAAGGGGATTATAGCTCATTACCTACCCCCAAGCAGACTGTGAGCTATACAGATCATTCTGTTCTGCCCAGCCACCCAGAGAAGAATGCTGAGGAGCCGCTAAGAGAGCATGTGCTAGTGAATTTCTTGGGTAAGATGCTCAGTGAGCTTCAAGTGATAGAGACCACATACAGACGGAACTTCCAGCCAAACGGGAAGTCACCCTGTCAGTTCAGCCTCCTAATTACCCTGATTCCATTCCTGCTAACTATCCAGATGAATCTGTCTGACCAACTTCCTGCAGATTAGCTCTGCCACCTACTGACTACAGTAACTATACCCATGATTCAAGCTGGTATCCAGAGCAGACATTTAAGCCTGTTAGAGCTGCCCACCGGCATCGCCCTCATGAAAGCTTTAAGTCAAGGAGACCTGGGTATCTGACACCTATGCACAGGGCTTCTACCTTGCATTCAGATGAGAGAGAGAGCACCTATCGCGGTCCTACCCGACCAGTCCAGACTTCATCACAGGGGACCTGATGCTACTGAGCTCTTTCGCTATCAGATATTGATGGATCATCTGAGGTTAGATGAAGCCCATCTAGTAGCCATCTCCTATCTTAACTCACCTTTCCCTTGTAGTGATACCATGGCAGCTCTGACTGAGAGGTTTGGCCAATCTTACAAGCTAGCCCTCAGAAGGATAGCTAAAGTGATATATGCTCTCAACATTCTTTGACGAGCCTTTGACTAGTTCGCCTTGCAAATTAGATCCCTTGTCGGTATGCTGCAGACTCTGGGCCATGAAGGTCAGGCTGAATTGAGGTGTGGTTCGCATGTGGAGAGGCTGCTAAACAAACGGACCGGGGGAGAGCAGGGAACCCTGCCGGCTATTCAGTTACCATACTTCATGGATCAGATGAGGGCCCTGCCAAACCACCACCTGGACCAGCTCCTATTTCCCTAACCAGATCAGGGGTCCTCAAAGCACAAGCCAAAGCTTTCTGTCCATATTGTGACAAAACCGACCATTACCTCAGTCAACGCCTACCTTCAAGTCCTTTAATAAACAACAGATCACAGATTGGATTCAGATGAATCACCGCTGCTGGTATTGTACCCTCAAGAAGCCATGTAGTATCTGTAAAGGCAGGCATTTGCAGATCCTTCATGAAGTTAACTCCAAACCAGCGACTGAGACTATGTATTTAGATAGACCTACAGGATGTAGAAAAGTTCTTCTCAAGGTTGTTAGAGTTCTGCTTTGTCACAGAGACAAGACCCTGGATACTTATGCCGTTCTTGACAATGGATCGGAGAGGAAAATTCTCATTTCCCCTGCAGCGACCAAACTTGGAATCCATGGTCCCGAGGAAAGCCTAGCCCTGTGTACTATCCGCCAGGATGTACAAACTTTGACTGGAGCCGCAGTCTTCTTCCAGATATCTCCAGTAACCCAGCCACAGAAGGTATTCAGAATCTCAGCTTCCTTCACTGCCCAACGCCTCTGCCTTGCAGACCATTCTTACCCTCGGAGTATCCTGGAGAAGTATCAGCACCTGAAGAACTTTCCCCTGCAGTCCTTTAAGGGAGTACGCCCACTGCTGCTAATCGAAGCTGACAATACTCACCTCATTACTCCCATATCACCTGTTCATCTAGTCCCCTCTGGAGGATCTGCAGCTATTCAGACAAGGTTCAGGTGGACATTGCAGGGACCTGTAAGACTCTTGAAAGATCAGCTAACAGCTCAACAGTGCTTCTTCTTGTCCCTCAGCCCTGATGAACTACAGTTGAGGAGGGATGTCGAAAGGCTCTGGCAGATAGATGTCTTGCCGTACCGATGTGAGAAAAAAAGCTACCCAATCTAAGGAGGATCGATAGGCTCTTGGAGGCCAAGATTACATGGGTTGATGTCAATGGAATATTTGGCTACACAACACTTTTATTGCACAGGAAGGATTTCCCCCTCTTTCGTGCTCCAAAGGAAGCAGTCATGCCTAGTCTCAGAGACATGGAGTGTCAGCTCGCTCGGTCACCAGAGAAGGTGTATAAATATGAGATAAAGAAGCTGGAGTTGACTGGTGCTGCCATCAAACTGCTAAATGAGGGACAAGGAGCCACAGGAGAGAACTGGTATTTTCCACACAATATGATCACTCACAATGGTAAAAACTGCCTAGTGTTTAACTATTCCTTCGAATATGAGGGGCTGAACCTTAATGACTCCTTGCTACCTGGTCCAGTTCTAAGCCCCTCTCTCCATGGTCTCCTCCTGCGGTTCAGGGAGGATTGTGTAGCCATAAGTGGGGATATATGTGGGATGTTTCATCAGTTCCTGCTACTGCCTGAAGACAGACCACTTCTACGTTTCCTATGGCATAACCTGCGATGAGATGACCCTCCAGATAATTATAAATGGCAAGTCTTCCCCTTCGGGACTACATGCAGCCCCTGCTGTGCCACCTTCACCCTCCAGCGGCATGTGGCTCTGCACAATACTCCTAATGAGGATGTGAGATTCTCAGTGGATAAATGCTTCTACATGGACAACTGTCTACTAAGTTTACCCTCTGTACAAAAAGCATGTCAGTTAGTGGATAAGTTATGCGCCCTCTTATCCTTTGGTGGTTTCGACATCCGACAATGGGCCAGTAATGTAATAGTAGCTGTTAGTCTCAAAAAAATATTGACAATGTGTTATTTTGACGTGCAATTTCAGTTTTGTGTAATGTGATCATCGTGGATTATTATGTGTAAAATTGCTAAAATATTAATTCATGCATGACGGCGATTTAAACCTAATTCACTTCAATAAAGATAACTATACATGCTATTCTTGTCATGAGCATCAAGGTGTGGGGGCGCTGCGGTGCAAATTCCACTCATGTTTAGTACATGTTAACTCAAACATTCGTAGTAAAAATATAAACGTTGGACTCTGTGGTCGATTCTGTGTTAAGGTAAGGCATGTTATTCGCAATTATGTGTTGTGGCTGGGTTGTTATAGGTCTGCGTGACTCTCGATTTCTTAGGCCTAATTGAACGGAGGAATTACTTTGACTATGACGACGAGTAACTTTAACCATTGTTCATGTGAACTCAAAGACAGCCTGATGCTTTGTTTATATACTATTTGTGGGTGGCTGTTTGTTGTTTCACCTATCAATTCGTGTCGATAAAGTATAATAGGGTAAATCCTGTATAGTGATTGCATAAAGCTGTTAGCTGTTATGTATCTTTGTAAGTCATTATAAGCCCTCTTTTGAGGCTCCCCAAAAGTCCACGGTATAGTTCGAACGCTGCCTGTCACATATATTGCCTTGACGATGAGGAGCATCTGCCAGATGCTGGCAAGTCAGTATGTCCCTCTTGGGGTCATCCTTCCATATACGACCAGGGCCAAGGTGATCGTGCAACAGCTTTGGGTGAACCACCGGGACTGGGACAATCCACAACTCCCTAATGAGGTCCAGCATGCATAGATAGCCTGGGAAGAGGAGCTACCGCAAGTAATGCTCCCTAGATGCTATAACCCCTCTTACATGGATCATTCAGGCATATGGGGCTGTGGCCTACCTCCTTTCAGAGGGTCACCAGGGGGAACTCCACCTTGCCTTTCTTTTAGCCCGATCCAGAGTGGCCCCACGAAAGCAACAGTCAATACCGAAATTTGAGCTCTGCGCCGCTTTGTTATGTGCACAGTTGGCAAAGTTGCTTGCAAATGAGCTCACTCTGAATTTGGACAAGATCCCCTACTGAACTGACTCCACTGTTGTGCTCCACTGGCTCCATTCCGAATCCTGCTGATACAAGGTTTTTTTGTAGGCACCCGGGTAGCGGAAATTCAGGAGTTGACCAATCAGGCAGAATGAAGAACCCTGAAGACCCTGACTTGTGGCAAGAACCTGCTAGATCTTATTGGCCCCAACAGATGGCTTCAGGGTCGAAAGTTTCTACTGCAACCTCGGAAGGAGTGGCCCTCTCACCCCACCTCGCGCTTTCCTGACTCTGAAGATACTACTGAACTTAAACTAAAATTGCTTGCGTAATGGATTAATAATAATATAAATAATAGAATAATTATATAAATCATAAAAAATAACTCTTAAGTAATTATCATTAAAGCCAGACATTTTTTTTAAACTTTAATTTGGAGCAAGAGAACCTGGGGAAGAGACTTTTTGCATCAGATGTGTCACTTTGCTCACATTTGATTGGTCTAGTTTCAGTTAGAGATCTCTAACCCAGAACATAACCTGCCCCGGAGCAGGTTAGCTGTGATCGTACCTAAAATCCAGGATTGGTGCAAACTAAACTGAAACTTACCTGAAATTTTACGGGCTAGCCAGCTAACAGCTTAGCTTCATGGTACAGGCCCCTGGCTCCTGCCACTTTCTTTCCCTCTCTTAAGGTTGCCAGGTTTTCACAGCAAAACCCGCCCAATTGCTACTCAAAACTAGCCCAAAACTAGCCCAATCGCTTTTCGGGGGGGATTCAGTGGTTCCCCTGTTAAAAGTTGCGTCTTACTACTGACAGCATGTAATTATGTAATTAAATTTTCTTTTCATCATGATAATATTATGGATTATCAATATATATTTGTTACTTACCCACTGTCCGACACACCTGTGCACAAAATTCAAAACCAGAAACAACAAACTAGTGAAATACAATCTTGAATCATTTAAAGCTGAATTGTTCAATCAGTTATTTAAAACATTGTGAATATGACGAAATGAGACAGACACAGTATGTAATTTTCCCCATAGGCTTTTATTTTCCCTCCTCTTGACTCCAGTCCAGCAGGTGGTGCTAAAACACAGATGCTTGTTTGTCAAACACCATTAAACCTCAGAGGAAGAAGAGGGTCACCCTTTAGTTTTGAAGCAAGCAGGAATATCTGGAGGAGTATCATCTGAACTGAGATCTGCTGCTGTGAAGATGGTGTTTGTTAAAGAGGAGAGTGAAGAGAACACGAGTGAACCAGAACCCTGTAGAATAAAACACAAGGAACCAGAACCCCGGAGAATAAAACAGGAGGAACCAGAAACCTGGAGAATAAAACACGAGGAACCAGAAACCTGGAGAATAAAACACGAGGAACCAGAAACCCGGAGAATAAAACACGAGGAACCAGAAACCTGGAGAATAAAACACGAGGAACCAGAAACCTGGAGAATAAAACATGAGGAACCAGAACCCATGAGAATAAAACAGGAGGAGCACGGAGGTTGGTGTTTATTCTTCATATTTAGTGACTGTTTGTGGTACACACAAAGCATTAATCCTCTGAGGTCTGAGGGGGTTTTGGGGCCCTGGAGTAGTTTTGACATGCCCTGACATTTGTGCTTTTTTCAGTATCTTAAAAACATATTAATAAAGTCTGATTACACTGTAATCAGCACAAACTGGGCTACAATAATACACCAGCAGCACGAATATAGCCTACATGTTTGTGTTTTTGAGAAAATAATGTTTATACATAGTTAGTGAAAAATAAAATTTTCTAAAATTAAATAGTCACTAAAATAAGGCCATAAAACACATACATAACATTTGTTCACAAGACTTTTGAAAACTGGATGTGGTAGACTAGAGTTTTAAAACCCATTAGCATCAAGTAATGTCTGGTACCAAAACTGTATTAATAGTCTTCTATGAGCCTAGAAGATGACTGAGCAAAGCCAGAGAAGAGCAGAAGCAGGAGACGAAGTGATGATGATAAAAAAAAGCTAAGTTTATTGAAAAATCTTAGTTGCATATGTTTCAGTGCTCAGACTTCATCTGACCAGCACAAATCCAACAAGTAGTGTTTTACCAAACACAACAACATCCCATAAACCTTGAGTTTCCATAAACATTCCCTCTTATCTCTTATTCATTCAGACAAAACAGTTAATTAAACCTCACAATCATCAGATTAAGCAATGAAAATGCATAAACAAGGAAAATAAGAAATAAAAAATATATAAAAACATCATAAAAAAATAAATGAATAATCAAATTATATAAATGGTAAATGATAAAAAAAATAATCAAACAATAAATTACATAAATGGCTAATGATTCTAAATGATTATACGAATAACGGATTATAAATTAATAAAAAAATTAAATAAAAAGATAATTCAAATGTATGGTTGCTCTCTTGATGCAACACACAGATCCTCAGATCCCTCGTGTTGTTGCTCAAACATATTTAATAGCTCTCCCTATAGAAACATGAGATTTGTGCCTATAATATTTTAAAAGTAATAATTTATGCCTGATGAAGGTCAGTGGACCGAAACTTTGCTTATAACAATAAATTGCAATATTTATCAAGTACTGATAGTGTGCGGGATTGCATCTTTTTATATTTTGGAAAATTGGATTTTCCTACGCACCTATCATTTTTTCAGGTGTGCTGAGTTTGTGTTGATTGAAAACTAATAATTAGAAAAGCAGTGTACCTCGTTCATGGAAAGTTTCAGGGACATATAATTTATAAAATTACATCAAAATGATCAAAAGTTTGTAATCCAATTGTCTACTTTCCGCTGTTATATCAGGGTTCATTGTTTAACAAGTTAATGAAGATTTACTGTTTTTACTTTTGTTGCAGAGTTGATTGAAGATAATGAGGAGAAATATGAATTGAGGGAAGTTGAGGAGAAAAATCATGTCAAAAGTGGAGAAAAACCGAAACAGAAAGATTTAAATAAAAAAAGAGCCAAGAAATCTTTCACCTGCACTCAGTGTGGAAAGAGTTTCACAAACAAATGTCTTCTTGAGTTTCACATGAGAGTTCATACTGGAGAGAAACCATTCACATGTGATCAGTGCGGGAAGAGTTTCACACAATCATCAAACCTTAAGAATCACATGAACATCCACACTGGAGAGAAACCGTTCACTTGTGATCAGTGCGGGAAGAGTTCACTCAATCAGCACACCTTAAGGAACACATGAACATCCACACTGGAGAGAAACCGTTCACTTGTGATCAGTGCGGGAAGAGTTTCACACAATCATCACACCTTAAGAAACACATGAACATCCACACTAGAGAGAAACCGTACACATGTGATCAATGTGGGAAGAGTTTCACACAATCATCAACTCTTAAGAATCACATGATCATCCACACTGGAGAGAAACTGTACACATGTGATCAGTGCGGGAGTAGTTTCATACAAAAAGGACAACTTTCAGCACATATGAGAGTTCATACTGGAGAGAAACCATTCACTTGTGATCAGTGCAGGAAGAGTTTCACACAATCAGCAAACCTTAAGGATCACATGAACATCCACACTAGAGAGAAACCATACACTTGTGATCAGTGCAGCAAAACACTTTTGTGGGCTTCAGTTCTGAAGAAACACCTGACAGTTCATACAAAGGAGAAGCCACATTCATGTTATTTGTGTGGAAAGGGCTTTTCTTGTCTAGAATATTTGAAAGTACATCAGAAAATACACTCTGGTGTGAGAGAGTACATGTGCTTTGAGTGTGAAAAGACTTTTACTTCAGCTGCATGTTTGAAACTGCATGAGAGGATCCACACTGGAGAGAAACCTTATAAGTGTTCACACTGTGACAAGAGATTCAGACTGTCATCAAATCTGAAAACACACCAGAAGATTCACTCTAGAGAAAAACCGTACAAGTGTTCACACTGCGACAAGAGATTCAGTCAGTCAACAAATCTGAAAACACATGAAATGATCCACACTGGAGAGAAACCGTATCACTGCACTGCATGTGGGAAGTGTTTCAGTCAATCATCTAATCTACACACACATACAAAAAACTATCACAATAAGTAGATCATCTTCAGATCTGATGCTGCGTCCTCAACAAATGTGACACAATAATGAATCAAGCAATAAAATATAATCTGGATAAATCTGTCATTACAAGCGACATGATGAAGAAACATTATCTAACATTTTCACAGTGAATAAAGTTCATCTTCATTTTCAAAACCAGCAGATTCACAACTGTGAGATTCAGATCAACTCAAAAATAGAGTTCCTCCCCAAAGAACAATGTCAAAAAATTTATCAGTTTTTTCATGATATAAATGATATCATTGAGTTTCATGTTATGTTCAATTGTCTTATAATGCATATGTGTCACTTGTAGTTTGCTGTCTATTTCATGAAGAAACTGTTCTTGTTCGAGAAGCTGAAGAAGAGACTGTAACACTTTTAACCTTTCTCTTCCCTGTTGTCTTTAAAATGACTGAGTTGTTCTTCCACTTAAGATGTATTTAGGAAACACAGATGCAAGATGTACTGTCATGTAGCTTTGCAACTGATCTTTATTTTTCTCTTGTAAGAAGGGATGGGTTACCGAACACAGTATCACGGGTCTTTTTGTAAAGAAAAAAAAATACTGTTAAAGAACCGGACTGATGTGCAGTAGGGATATTAATACCGTTAAATTCTTAACGAAACCCATCCATACTTGCAAGTCAGTAGGAGAGAGATCTATCTCATTAATTTCCTTGTTTACTTNATCTAAAAACACACAAGATTATTCACTCTGGAGAAAAACCGTACAAGTGTTCACACTGCGACAAGAGATTCAGTCAGTCAACAAATCTGAACAGACATGTAAGGATCCACACTGGAGAGAAACCGTATCACTGCACTGCATGTGGGAAGTGTTTCAATCAATCATCTAATCTACACACACATACAAAAAACTATCACAATAAGTAGATCATCTTCAGATCTGATATGCTGTTGGCGTCACTCAACATGTGCACATATGAATCAAGCAATAAAATATAATCTGGATAAATCTGTCATTACAAGTGACATGACAAAGAAACATTATCTAACGTTTTCACAGTGAATAAAGTTCATCTTCATTTTCAAAACCAGCAGGTTCACAACTGTGAGATTCAGATCAACTCAAAGATGAAGCTGCTCTCCAAAGAACAATGTCAGAAGGTTTATTCTTGTATATCAGTTTGTTTCATGATATGAATATCATTGTGCTTTCAAATGAGTTTCATATTATGTTCAAATGTCTTATAATGCATATGTGTCACTTGTAGTTTGCTGTCTATTTCATGAAGAAAATGTTCTTGTTCGAGAAGCTGAAGAAGAGACTGTAACACTTTTAACCTTTCTCTTCCCTGTTGTTTTTAAAATGACTGAGTTATTCTTCCACTTAAGATGTATTTAGGAAACACAGATGCAAGATGTACTGTCATGTAGCTTTGCAACTGATCTTTATTTGCTTCTCTTGTAAGAAGGTGTAGCGACTCAGCTCATGAGGAAATATGAATAATTAACCATAACTAGTTATAATTAATTATTCATATTTTAGAACCGCTGTAGATATTTAGCTGACCTCTCGGGGTCAACTGTCTTGTCAATTCTAAGAACGTTAGTTTCCTGGTTAAGGGAAATAACTTTCTTACTGTACAATTCTACAAAGCTCGTCAAATTCTGTAGCCATAAATCTGCATGATTAAGTGACTCCAGTTATGAGCAAACAATGAACAACGTCAAGTGTGATACTAGTAAGGTTTTATTAACTAAACACTTAAACTAGTCTAACATACTACATAAACACATAAACTGGTCTAACATACACATAAACACACCACACACATACATACACACAGTTTGTATAGGAAAGGGTTGAAGCTTAACGCAGTAAAGAGAAGAGAATTAAGGACTATGAAGTTATAGAACCATTTTGATATTCAGCAGATCTACACCTGAGTGAAACATCAGATTCTTAGTTCAAACAAACCTTGTAAAAAGTTGTAACTGATACCTTAAAATGTATCTATTAATAAGACTAAGTTTGATACTTGTGAGTCTCGTATGTCTGAAAGAGATTCCTGATTCAATCTTAAGGCCCAAGATCTTGCTGAAGTTGGTTGATGAGAAAGAACCAGTTTGCGTCAGAGTAACTTGAAGAATGGAAAGGACAAGGCCGAAGCCTGGCACGAGCTTAGCGTTTCCGGAAGCGTTTTTCTTACATCCTCTCAGAATTAAAACAAACCACCGACTGGGAGGGTCCCTGGAGCAGGGCCTTTAAGGTCGGAGAAGATCCCCCGCCTTTCAAGATGGGCTTGTCCAATGAGAAAGAAGGAAATTCCAAGCGGGAGGTGGCAATTGCTGGAGGGTGGACTCCCTTTGTTCTCTAGCATGGTAATTTGCAAATGGACTTGAAACGAAATTACTAAAGATTCTCAGGACCCTAATATATATTGCCTATGTACCAACATATAATATACACGCTTGTTTCGATCATAAGAAGGCGAATTCATAGATACTACACATGGTAGAGATATATATATGTAAGCTGACAGGAGTGTGTTTCGATTATAAGTCTGCATAACAGTATACAATTTCAAAGACCAAATACAAGATGACAATAATATACCCAATGACCTGAAGGATCATGTGTGTTCATTCAAAGAAAGGTTTTCCTATGAATTAATAGTAGAAAAGTCCCTTTCTCTCCTGCCTCTTGCCCTGGGACTGCCATGGATTTTCTCTGCCTGCATTCCTTTGGGCAATAAAACCAGTGATATCAGCGTTGGTTGCCATGCACCAGGGGCCTGTTCGGCTTCCTGGGGTTTTACAGAGTATTTTCGGTGGGGGAAGGGTTCTGGGTCCTCTATGCTTGTTAACCGAGGGGTGTTACAGAGTATTTGTTAAATCAAATGAAAAATTGTGTTTGATTGGTCCAGACACTACAAAGGGATGGGTACCAGAACACAGTATTGAATGGGCCTTTTTTGTAAAAAAAGAAAAAAGAAAGACTACCATTAAAGAACCGGACTGATGTGCAGTGTCGTAGGGATATTAATACCATTAAATTCTTACCGAAACCCATCCCTACTTGCAAGTCAGTAGGAGAGAGATCTATCTCATTAATTTCCACTTTTACTTTCAGTAATTAATGATCATTTTTGTTCTTGAGTATTATTGATTAATGAGTAAGATTTACAGAACCTCAGACACTTTGATTTTCTGAGACGGACAATACACACACAGCGTATTAACATACAGAAATCTGTTTCTATATCTCACTGAGAGAAAATGCGGTAAAACACCTCTCTCACATATGCATTAGTTCCCTTTCTTCCCGTTACCCATCCTCCCTCCACTCAGTTCACTCAGAATGGGCAATAACAAAATATAATGTTCTACATTAATGCAAGTGATATTCACAGTCATGTTTGATATATTAATTGCCTCTGTGCATCTGGCACATTTACATTTAGTCATTTAGCAGACACTTTTATCCAAAGTGACTTACAAATGAGGACAATGGAAGCAATCAAAATCAACAAATAAGCAATGATATGCAAGTGCTATAACAAGTCTCAGTTAGTTTAATGCAGTACACGTAGCAAGTTTTTTTTTTTTAAATCATATAATAAAAAGAAAACAGAATAGAGAAGCTAGTGTTATTTATTTTTTTATTTTTTTAAAGTATCATATAATTTTTGAATCTTGTGTATAATATTTTTTTAAAGAAAACAAGCAGTTAGTAAATAAATAGAGTGCAAGTCTAAAAGGGGCAAGGTGTTTGGTACATATGGATTTGCCTTTTTCATCATGGCCTCCTGTGTTTAGCTGTGTTATGCTGCACAGTGACCCTCAGACGGGTTTGGACTGGACCTCTTGTACAAGTCCTCATGTCCTTTCTGTTCATGCAGATGCTTTGGGCTTTCTGCAGTCGGAGAATGCAATGGCTCCTGCAGATCAAGATGAACTGCAGGCCCTGCATGTTTTCTCATGCTGAGTACTGCGGTTACAGAAGGAGACTCACACAGATGGTTAGAAAAATACAATAAAGTTTATTTTCAGCAAAGGGTGCGAATGGAGAGGGCAGGTGAGTAGGTGCACTTAGGGTAATGGTCCTTAAGGTAGATGAGCAGAGTAATTCCGTATATGGTCCTCCAGGAGATTGTGGAAGGGAGACAGAGGACAGCACACACCTCAGTGCCTGAGCATACAGGGAAGGAACTAGGGAATGGATCACAGGAGAACACACTTGAGGAAACACAGGAAGTAAGTAACACAGGCAGGAAAAGTCTTTCAGTGTAAGGATATCAGAGACAGAGCGTCCACTTTGAATGAACGAGATCGGACACTGGAGTGATGTGAGGTGTGTGCTTTTGTATGGGAGCTGAGGGTGATTGTTGATTTGTGACAGGTGCGTGTGATCAGTGTTCAGGTGAAGGTGTTTGCGGTGATTGGGAGGTGACTGAGTCTGGCCGATCTGTGACAACTGCAAACTGTTCAGCATGGTTACACCTTCATTTTTGGAAAGGTCTGCCTCTTTATGGCGGTATTCTTCCCACAACGGTGCTCTCTGGAGAGATCTCGGCATCCAAATTCTCATTGAGACATGGTTCTCGGTCATCTGAGGAGAAGAAGAGTGATTTATGAGTAGTATAAGTTTTAAGACTTACGTTTACTGAAGGCATTATGGTATGCCGTTTTCATACCGCCAGCAACGCAGAGTAGAAGTGAACCTATGAATGGGAACTTCTCGGTAATGTGTGTAATCCTGGTTCCCTGAATAGGGTATGAGATGCTGCACTGCTGGCCATTCTTGTTCTTTTCTCCTACTTTTAGTGTTTCCTTCATAATGGAAAATCTGAGGAGAGATGGCACGAGCACACTCTTATGAGGCATATGTGACTTATTCCTCAGAGGCACTTCTGGTCAATGAACTGGTGTGATGTATCAGTCAATTCCCATAGTTCCAGCGACACAGTGTCTCATTCCCTATTCAGGGAACTAAGGTTACATAACATAGACATTTTCATTTATTGAGATTAAACACAAGCATTTACTGCACACAGGTCCGGTACATATTTATGATTTATGTGATGTGAAGCTGAAGTATAAAGATGTTTGGTATTAAGATGTTCATTATGTATAAAGGTCCCATATTGTACACCTCTCTGGAGTTTTATTTTAGGTTTTGATGTCCTTAAGAATATATATTTGCGGTATAAGTACCAAAAACCATCTCAATATATTTTTACAGCTACTTCTTCAGGAGCTCTGCTGAGAACAGGTCGATTTTGGCCTGTCTAATTAATATTCATTATCCTCTCTTCTGATTGAAGATAAGTGAGTTTCTTTTTTTTTTTTTTTTTTTTTTTTTTTTTTTTATTTTTTTTTTTTATGATGAAGTAGCGCTATTGGTATTGCTGTACACCCAAAGCGCTTTACAATCATGTGGGGGGGTCTCTCCTCAACCACCACCAGTGTGCAGCATCCACTTGGATGATGCGACGGCAGCCACAGGACAGTGCTCGCGACACACCAGCTACAGGTGGAGAGGAGCGAGAGTCATAGAGCCAATCAAGTGGTTGGGGATTATTAGGAGGCCATGATTGACAAAGGCCAGGAGGGCAATTTGGCCAGGACACCGGGGTTACACCCCTACTCTTTACGAGAAGTGCCATGGGATTTTTAATGACCACAGAGAGTCAGGACCTCGGTTTAACGTCTCATCCGAAGGACGGTGCTTTTTACAGTATAGTGTCCCCATCACTATACTGGGGCGTTAGGACCCACACAGACCACAGGGTGAGCACCCCCTGCTGGCCTCACTAACACCTCTTCCAACAGCAACCAGTGGAAGAGGTGTTAGGTGTTAGTTTCCCAGGAGGTCTCCCATCCAGGTACTGACCAGGCTCAACCCTGCTTAGCTTCAGTGGGCAACCAGTCTTAGGCTGCAGGGTGATATGGCTGTGGCCATATTTTGGCCAGTTGTTTTCTGAGTGACGCACGGCCAGGCCAACCACAGCTAACTAGGGTCAGTGACGTCACAGCGCTAGCTGGAGGCAGCACAACAAAGGGGAAACTGGAGGCGGCCCATTCAAACCAGCGCAGATTCGGCTACATAAGGAGCTTAAAATATCATCTTGTTGTGATGTTGGGTGCCAGAATCGACGCAATACAGCCTCAAATTAGAAATTTGATCGCATATCTGCTGCCACTGCCAGACAAAAAACCGACGACAGCTGTGGTTAAACGCGATAAAACGAGCAGACTGGACAGAAACGATCGTCAAAAATGTTTGCGTTTGCAGCGCACACTTCTTATCAGAAAAGGTTCAATAAAGTATTCTTTTGTTGTTATGGGCGCGTCTACAGATTTCTTGCCATATGTCTATGTTTCTTGCATCTCACGACTATGTCGTGTATGAAATAATGTCTGTGTGCATGTGTGTAAAACAGCAAACTGACGATTTATATATAATCATTTGTAATTGTATATACATTGTTGTGATTAATTGTGGCTGGAACAATAATGTAGCTGTAAAAATAGTTGCCTGCTGAAATTGAAATGTATATACATCTTCATCATGACTAGATAGACAAGGTGAGTTTGTCTTTACTATACATGTTAGATGTGATCCACCTCATAGTAACAATCCTGTCAGATCGTCCATCCTTTGAGTGAGAGTGTAACATACAGGTCGGCCAATCTGGTTTCGTGGTTAAAGTTAACCTTTTCAACATGTTTCCGTGTTGTTGTCTGGGGGTTTGGCAAAAGGAGAGTGGGACGGTGGGCGGTGCTCGGGGTGGTGACTGAAGGCAGTGACTGTGTAGTTCTGACGTCAACTTTTTACGGAAGTCACAACAGTTTATGAAAAATAGCTAGAACTTTAAGCAGGCTGTGTGAATTTTACTGTGGACTGACTGTTTTGAAACTTATATGGTAGTTAAACAGCCCCTAGACCTCAGTAATCGTGAAAAAAGCCAGGAAATTTCAGTTTTGACAATATGGGACTTTAAGGTGAAATACACCAGATCCAGCAGAAACTGAAGTCAGCAGGACTGCTGGATCATTTTTCAGAGGTACGAAAGTTCATTGATGCTGAAACAGTCAATCTTCTGTGCTTTGTCAAGAATTGTGATTTGATTGTGTCTATCATCTGCCCATCATCTTTCCTGCAGTGATTGTGATTATTGTTTGCTGCTCCTACTATGATTCTTCTTCAGTTCATCTGTTTGCAAGAAGAGCTGGTGAGTGCAGTGCTCCAAAACTGAGGGGGGGGGGGGGGGGGGGGGGGGGGGGGGGGGGGGGGGGGGGGGGGGGGGGGGGGGGGGGGGGGGGGGGGGGGGGGGGGGGGGGGGGGGGGGGGGTGGGGGGGTTTGGGGGGGGGGGGGGGGGGGTTGGGGGGGGGGGGGGGGGGGGGGGGGGGGGGGGGGGGGGGCTTTTTTTTTTTTTTGCTTTTCTGATGGTAAATAGCAATATTAAATATAGAGATCAACAATAGCAGAGCTGGGTAGTAACTGGTAACATGTAATTACGTAATCAGTTTCCAAAAATTAAGTACTTAGAGTAAGTTATATTTTAAAATACTCAGACTACAGTTACTTTTTTTACAGATTACACGATTACACATTATTCACACAATAGCAATACATTTTATTCACAATTTATTGATTCTCTCTAATTTCTCTTTTTCATCTTTGAAATATATACATTCAGAAAGTCTTCCAGTTTTGTGGATATTCACACAGAGATCAGTCATTAGTTAGGTGCTACACTGCATTTGACCACTGGATTTACAAAAATCATTTCAGGTTCAAAAGGTGTTTCAGCATTGCATCAACTACTGATGAGCACATTTTTATTTGAATTATCAATCAGTAGGTTATTTAACCATGTATTATTATGTGTTATTGAAATACTTTTGTCTTTTAAACTCATTATTTACATGTAATGCAGACATTCCCAAACTTTTTGTCATCTGAACCTCTTTCATCTATATGAAGGCAAAATAATGGCTAAAAGATTTGCAAACGCAGGGTAAGAGTTGTGGAAGCGTACATAAGACTGTAAGCGTAAATTAAATTTGCATGCGCAAGAGAAGCTTTGTAAAGGTGTAAATCGCGTTTCAAGCGTAAGAAAAAATTATTTGCTGCATTTTACTGTTACTCGTAAGTGTAATTCATGTATTGTGAAACTGCAGCTTCATGCTAACGCAAAATAAATATGATCTGCATGCTTCTGACTTCCATTTTTCCGTGCTTACACTTTTGGCACATTGTTTTCGCTAAAATACGGTCAAAAGTACTGCAAGCCTGTGAACAGTGATTTGCAAGCGAAAACAACAGTTTAAAGAACTTCAAAACGGATTTACTGCATAGAACCAATCTGTATGTGTAAAAAATAAACTGTTGCAAATGTCTAAATGACTTGTTGTGCATGTGGGGCAAAAAGTTCCCGAAATAAACCGATATGTACAGCTCCGTCTTTCTTTTCTCTGTGCTTACAATTTTGGCAGGATTCTCTTTTGGGAGGGCGGGTCCACCACCTTCTTGTAGCCAATCAAATGAGGCTCTCGCCGACTCTCCATTTACTCTTATCATGATTGGTTCAATAAACACATCACACGCCAAAACATTAATCTTCATTTAGTTCAGGATCGTTCTCGCTGCCAGAATGGTACTTTTAACATACACATACATTAAAAATAAATAAAGAAATAACTAATTGTTATTTATTAAAATAAGAATGCCCCCCTCCAACCTAAATTAAAATTCCTCTCACAAGAGTCTCCTAAGAGGGGAATTCCCCCCATTTTAAAAAATGAAATTATGGCCCTGAGTAAATGTCTAAAAATCCTGATTGGAGTAACACTATAAATAATTCTACATGATAAAAAGAAGGCTTTAAAAAGATTGGTTTCGATGATCGTTATCGGCAGATACTGCTTCCTGTGATCGGCCTCAAAAATCCTGATCGGAGCACCACAAATCAACACAGATCCTCAGCAAAGACCACGAGAAACAGCCAAGTCCTCTGCACAGATCCCTATGGCCAGCAAAGAAGTGTCAAAACCAGTATGGAAGAATATAGTAGTGAAATCAATTTAAATGGCAATGCAATATTCAAAATGGCATTGTATTGCTGTATTTAAATTTACATTTTCCATTACCCATACGTGCAAAGTTTGGTGCAAAAGTAAAAGAAAAATTAAATTATATAATTTACATTTGCCATTTCCAACAGTAGTCTTAATATGTAAAATGCATGCAAATTTTAACGCTTTATAAGTTGCGAAATGAAAATGTATAACACAAATTGATTTGATATGTGTAACATGTCGCACGTCCTGATTCTGCCGAGTTAGACGCGTTCCTGGGTCAACAAGGGAGGGGCTTAAGGTAAAATTGATCAACCAATCAGATTACTCACGTGACATCTGCCAGCTTGAGCGCCACTTTTTGAGTTGTGCCACTTTGACGTCTCCTTCATTTCACAGAGGTAAGTGCATTTTATTTCAAATGTGCCATTTCAAATGTGCCCATCCCTGCTCAGCATAATGTATTATTTTCATTTGCACGATGGATTCATAACTAACGCGAACATTAGCTAAACTGCTCATATAAGGTGCAAATCACCTAACCCCGCTCCTATCAGACAGGAAGGCGCCCACGATCGTTTCGCCGCGACCCGGCGTGGTGTTTCCCCCGTGATCGCGTCGTCGGATCTTTTCGTCCGATGATTTATATCATTTTTCATGTATTCGTTTAGCAGACACTTATACTAATCTTTTAAAAGAGAAGCTAAACACTTTCGCGGATGGATTGGGACCAATAATGCGGGGTTTGCCGTCCATCAACAACAAGGAAATATATTGTGTTGACCCAGAGACATCATTAGCTCATCCAATATATGACACACATTAATCAATCACTGTATTGAAATAATCATGATAATATTAATGAAATATCTTATGTTGACACATTCATGAAAGCTCATATAACACAAGGCAACAATATATCACTGTATTTAAATTATAATAATAATACAATATCTAATTTAAACACAGTAATCTATAACTTATGCAGTAATAATTAATAATAATAATAAAATAAATACAATAATCTGATATAAGACCAAGAGTAACATAACTACTATTGCAGTAATAATAATATTAATAATAATAATACGATATCTGATATAAGACCAAGAGTAATCTATCACTATATTGCAGTAATAATAATAATAATAATAATACCATATCTGATATAAGACCAAGAGTAATCTATCACTATATTGCAGTAATAATAAGGAAATATCTTATGTTGACCAGGACGTCATTCCTTCTAGCTAATCTAATTTAAAACAAACAGTAATCTATCACTATATTGCAGTAATAATAATAATAATAATGAAATATATTATGGTGACCATGGACTCATTCTGATAGCTCATCTCATATAAGACAAACATTGATCACATTGTATTTAAATAATAATGAAATTATAATATAATAATAATAATAATTTATTTTGTTGACCCACGGGCCAACATACCTAGTGCATTCAATAAGTTGAAGTTTTCTCTCATTTTATGATTATCACTGGATGAAACCAATTTAAATGTCTTAATGTTAACATTAATTTTCTTCTTTGCACAGATAGCGTTCATCTATGGAGAAAGATACAGGGTAAACATTAAACACTATTAAAATATTAAAAAACAATTAAAATATTGTCTGTAAATAAACCAGAAATCTGACTTATTGTAACATTTGTACAAAAAATATGTTTTTGTATTTTTTCCTTTGAGGTCCTTTGGTGTGCTTTTATTGACAAAAGAGTCACTTGCAACATTAGACGATGGAATGTGGCTGAATGACATTGTCATGGACATTGTATTGAGGTAATTCTTTTGAAGCATCATAAAACTGCAAATCATAATATTCTTAGCAATAATTTTCTACTAAATGTTTCTAGGTCTGTTCATGATGAACTAGGACGTCATAAAAGGCGGAAATCTTTGATCTACACAGTGCATTTTTACACTAAATTGAAAAACAGGTAGGAGTTACTGATATGTTAAGAAAGATCTTTAAACTCATAAAAAGGGATCATTAAATTAATTTGAATTACACTGCGAGTTTCTCTTTATATGTTTGTAGATGATCATGCTACAGTATCTAGCGTCACATGGGCTTTGAAGAAGTCATGTACTGTCATAGTTATATATTGAATCGTATTATTGAAAAATGACTGTAACCATATGATTTATCATTTATCATGCAATTGTAGTGGATTTTCAGGTGTCGTCAACTGGACAAAACATGAGGACATTTTTCGAAAGGACTATCTTTTGATAGTTGAGAATGCTCTTGGGTGAGAACTTTACATTATTTATTTACTGGTTGTTATTACTTATTACACAGCTCAAATATGACTGTTCAGTTGCACCTTCTTGCAGTCTGTTGATTCTCAGTAACAACACCTATTGGGGTTTATGATGCAATAACCAGTTGAATGTACTTTTCATATTACATATTACATGTCCATATAAATGTTTACAATAAAGGAAGTGATTGTGCCTGTCACGGTTCATGGGTCCGGACGGTCTTTCTGTGTCTTGTCATGTGGTTGTATGTGCGTACGTCATTCATTAGTGTTTGCAGCTGGCGCTCAATCAGAGCGCGCCAGCTGCAACTCGTTACGAGTCCTATATAGGGCACTCTGTTCTATGTGTGTTTGTCGGTTCGTTATCCTCATGTTCCTGTCTCCTTGTCAGTCTCTGTTTCCAGTTCTCGCTCAGTCCGGGTACGGATCTTCAGCCTTCTCCTCGGTTTGGTCAAACGCAGTGGTTGAAGGGATTTCTCTGTGGAGCTCTGATTCAGACCTGGACCCGAGGATTATCACCTTGTGTCTCCATTATTGTGATTACTAAATAAACCTTAACTTTGCACTCGCACTTGGATCCTGACTCTTCTCTGCCGTGACAGAACGAACCGACCATACTCATGGATCCAGCGAGTGCGGCAGAGCTCAGAGACTTTTTGGCCAAGACTAATATTCGCATGGAGCATCAGGAGGATCAGATGATGGCCACGGGGCGGGCCGTCCAGACCCTGGTGAGTCAGCTGTCTGAGCTCACCACCCAGATCCAGAATCTGAAAGCAGAGACGGTTTCAGCTCAGCAACCAGCCATGCTTCATCCACCAGTTTCGGTGGGTCCGATTGTCCGCACCAATGAACCTCGGCTACCACCTCCAGCCCTTTATTCCGGGGAACCCCAATTATGTCATTCTTTTGTGGCAAAGTGTTCACTCTACATTTCCCTCCAACCATCTGCGTTTCCCACTGAAGAGGCTAAAGTGGCGTTCGTCATAACGCTGCTCTCGGGTCGAGCCGCTAACTGGGGAACCACAGTGTGGGAAAGGAGACTGCCTTGTTGCTCGTCTATTCAGGCTTTTTCTGAGGAGCTACGGAAGGTTTTTGATCATGCAGCTTCGGGCAGAGAAGCAGCACGACTGCTTGCGGAGTTACGTCAAGGACAGAACACTGTTACGGACTATTCTATCGAGTTCCGCACATTGGCGGCAGAGTGTGGGTGGAATGCAGAGGCACAGTGGGACATGTTTCGGTTTGGCCTGTCTGACAGGATTAAGGAGGAGATAGATTCTTCGGAGTTGCCGTCCGGGGTGGATGAGCTCGTGGCTCTGGCCATTCGGGTGGACAACCGATTGCGGAGGCGGGATCAACGACAACTCCGAGAACCGTCGTTCGCCTCACAGACGCAATTACCTGCACTTACCACTAAGACTGTTTTCTCTCTTCCAGAGTCCGAGCCCATGCAGGTGGGAAGGTTCCGTCTCTCACTCCAGGAGAAGCAGAGACGCAGGAGAGAGGGAGTGTGTCTATACTGTGGCGCCCCCGGACACATCGCTGCACGGTGCCCAGCAAAAGACAACGCCCGTCAGTAGGGGAGAGGCTATTGACGGGCGCCATTAAGGAACACAAATCCTCTTACTCCAGCACTCATCTTTCTGTGAGACTGGAGGTTCGGTCTGTTTATCATGACTGTGAGACGTTAGTGGACTCTGGAGCAGAGGGGAACCTTTTGGACATTGGGTTCGCTCGGTCCCTCCACATTCCTATGGTGGAGCTTTCTCAGCCTGTCACTATGCTTGCACTCAACGGCCAGGCATTACCTGCTGTCACTCACACCACGGCACCCGTAAGACTCATCACTTCGGGGCAACACACTGAAGACATTCACTTTCTCCTCACCGACACACCCTCGGCTCCCTTAGTGCTGGGTCACCCCTGGCTGGTCCTCCATAACCCTCACATTAATTGGGTTAATGATACGGTACTGGGTTGGAGCGAGAATTGTCATGCCACCTGTTTGTTGTCCGCGTGTTCTCCTGTTGTTTGTTCTGTGTTTCAGGAGGATCATTCGGACCTGTCTAACGTGCCACAGGAGTACCTTGATCTGAGGGGAGTGTTCAGTAAGTCTCGGGCTGCTTCTCTACCTCCTCATCGTCCCTATGACTGTGCTATAGATTTATTGCCAGGTACGTCTCCGCCTAAGGGCAAGTTATATTCACTCTCCAATCCGGAGAGGGAGGCTATGGAGAAATATATTTCTGATTCTTTAGCAGCCAAGATCATCCGCCCCTCTTCATCTCCGGCCGGTGCGGGGTTCTTTTTCGTGAAAAAGAAGGACGGCTCTCTTCGTCCCTGTATTGACTATCGGGGCTTAAACGACATCACGGTGAAGAATACTTACCCTTTACCGTTGATGTCGTCGGCTTTCGAGCGTCTGCAGGGGGCGTCATTTTTCACGAAATTAGATCTCCGCAATGCTTATCATTTGGTTCGCATAAGAGAGGGGGATGAATGGAAAACCGCCTTTAATACCCCAGGGGGCACTTTGAATATCTTGTTCTTCCTTTTGGCCTTTCCAACGCTCCCGCGGTTTTCCAGGCACTCGTTAATGACGTTCTGAGAGACATGCTAGATCAGTTCATTTATGTCTACCTGGATGACATACTGATATTTTCTCGTTCTCTCCAGGAACATGTTCAGCACGTCAGACGAGTGCTTCAGAGGCTGTTAGAGAATGGGCTTTTTGTCAAGGCGGAGAAATGCGCTTTCCATGCACAGTCTGTTCCTTTTTTGGGGTACATCATCTCGGCCGAGGGGGTGCGCATGGATTCTGAGAAGGTTCAGGCTGTGGTGAATTGGCCAACCCCAGATTCCCGCAAGGCCCTGCAGAGGTTTCTGGGCTTTGCCAATTTCTACCGGCGTTTTATTTGCAATTTCAGCCAGCTAGCTGCACCGTTGACGACCTTAACCTCCACCAAGACTGCGTTCAGGTGGTCTAGTGCAGCGGAAGCGGCATTTTCCAAACTGAGAGGCTGCTTCGTTTCAGCTCCCATCCTTATAGCCCCTGATCCCTCCAGGCAGTTTGTGGTGGAGGTTGACGCGTCAGAGGTGGGAGTTGGTGGGGTACTATCCCAGCGTTCCCCCACGGACGGCAAGGTGCACCCCTGCGCGTATTTTTCTCACCGTTTGTCCTCCGCCGAACGTAATTATGATATTGGTAACAGAGAGTTATTGGCAGTCAAGTTGGCCTTGGAGGAGTGGCGTCATTGGTTAGAAGGTTCGGGGGTTCCTTTTGTCGTCTGGACAGATCACAAGAATCTTGAATACATCAAGTCCGCTAAGAGATTGAACTCTAGGCAGGCTCGGTGGGCTCTTTTTTTCGGCCGATTCGATTTTTCCATTTCTTACCGTCTGGTTCTAAGAACATCAGCCGATGCGGTATCCCGTATTTTGATCAGTAGGAGCGCCCGGCCCTGCCCGACCCCATTGTGCCAAGGAGACTTTTTATTTCTGCGGTCACATGGGAGATCGAGTCTAAGGTCCGCACGGCCTCTCAAGGGGTAACGCCCCCGTCCGGGTGCCCACCGAACCGGTTGTTCGTGCCAGAGTCCGTAAGGTCCAAAGTTATCCGATGGGCTCATTCTTCCAAGGTAGCCTGTCATCCTGGGGTGAGACGTACCATGTTTCTGGTTAAACAACGGTTCTGGTGGTCAGGTATGGCTCGGGACATTGGTTCATTTGTTTTGGCCTGCTCCGTCTGTGCTGTTTCTAAGTCTTCCAATCGCCCCCCCGCGGGTCTTCTCCAGCCGCTGTTGGTTCCTTCGAGACCC
This sequence comes from Sinocyclocheilus anophthalmus, assembly GCA_018155175.1. NCBI lineage: Eukaryota > Metazoa > Chordata > Actinopteri > Cypriniformes > Cyprinidae > Sinocyclocheilus > Sinocyclocheilus anophthalmus. Next base: position 16,014 of record JADLZN010001575.1, on the reverse strand, counting down.
TGGTCCCATGTTTCGCTAGATTTTGTCTCGGGTCTTCCCCCTTCTCAGGGGAACACGGTGGTTTTGACCGTGGTGGACCGATTCTCGAAGGCAACTCATTTCATTCCTCTGCCCAAATTACCCTCAGCCAGAGAAACAGCGGTTGCTGTCATAGATCACGTCTTTCGTTTACATGGCCTCCCGGTAGACGTGGTCTCTGACAGGGGGCCCCAGTTTGTCTCCAAATTTTGGAGAGAGTTTTGTAGGTTGTTGGGGGCGACGGTTAGTCTTTCTTCCGGGTTTCATCCCCAGAGTAATGGTCAGACAGAGAGGGCCAACCAAGATTTGGAACGAGTGTTGCGATGTTTGGCTTCTCAGAACCCCTCCTCGTGGAGCCAGCAACTCTCATGGGTTGAGTACGCACATAACTCATTACCAGTCTCTGCCACGGGCCTGTCTCCGTTTGAGTGTAGCTTAGGGTACCAGCCACCACTTTTTCCCAGTATGGAATCCGAAGTCGCGGTCCCCTCTGCCCACGCATTCGTCCAGAGGTGCCGTCGCACCTGGAGCAAGGCCAGGGTGACCCTCCTCCAGGTGGGGGCGCGCACCAAGGTCCAGGCCGATCGCCACCGGTCGAAACCTCCCGTTTACGTCGTCGGTCAAAAAGTGTGGCTTTCAACCAAGAATATTCCTCTCCGATCCGTCAGTAATAAACCTGCTCCCAAATTCATTGGCCCGTTTACTGTCACCAAGATTATTAGTCCGGTGGCAGTCCGCCTCAAACTTCCTCCAGCGTACAGGAGAATTAATCCGTCGTTTCATGTATCCAAAATTAAGCCTGTTGTTCATTCAGCCATTAATCCACCAGTCCCGGTTCCTCCACCGCCGCGTCTCGTAGACGGGGAACCAGCCTATTCGGTAAAGCGTATTCTGGACTCAAGGCGGAGGGGAAGAGGATTTCAGTACTTGGTGGACTGGGAGGGTTACGGTCCGAAGGAGAGAAGTTGGGGACCTGCTAGGGACATACTGGACCACTCTCTTACCGATTAATTTAATCATCAGGTAAGTCTTCCTGGTAATGTCAGGAGGCATTCCTAGGGGGGGGGGTACTGTCACGGTTCATGGGTCCGGACGGTCTTTCTGTGTCTTGTCATGTGGTTGTATGTGCGTACGTCATTCATTAGTGTTTGCAGCTGGCGCTCAATCAGAGCGCGCCAGCTGCAACTCGTTTACGAGTCCTATATAGGGCACTCTGTTCTATGTGTGTTTGTCGGTTCGTTATCCTCATGTTCCCGTCTCCTTGTCAGTCTCTGTTTCCAGTTCTCACTCAGTCAGGGTACAGATCTTCAGCCTTCTCCTTGGTTTGGCCAGCGCATGGATTGGAGGGTTTCTCAGAGGAGCTCTGATCTTGACCAGGACCCCGAGGATTATCACCTTGTGTCTCCATTATTGTGATTACAAATAAACCTTACCTTTTGCACTCGCACTTGGATCCTGACTCTTCTCTGCCGTGACAGTGCCCCTTAAAATAGTAGCACTGTGTATGGCACATATGCAATTATCAAAACTTATCTTACTTATATCGTCTATTAATATTTTTCAGAAATCACTGGAGACTCATGATTGTGTGCTTCCCTGGAAACGAAGAAGTGGAACACATCAAAAGGGGGCGAAAATTGGTGCAAAGAAGGAGGTAGATATGTATGTTACATTGGGGTAATTACATTTGGCACTGTTACCCCTACTATGAAATAATGCTGCTACTTTTCGTCCTTTACCAAACATTTATATTATTCAATTTCTCCATGTTTAATCAGTTGTGTTGTACATTTAGGCCTTGCATTTTAATGCTAGACTCCCAGTCTGAGCAAGTGAGTGACAGCATGGATGTGTTCCAAAACATTCGAAGGTTGGTTCTGTTTTATTTTTATGTAAATACAGCACAAAAATTAAATTTGATATCAGCATGCTTGAAAAGGCAATAATGATCAGTGAACAATAATCTTAGTTTCCTAGCTGTCCTGTTAATTTTGTAAAGTAACAGCTGTCCTGTTAAAGTGATAAAAAGTGCCTTCTGTTTGGCAAAACAAAGAATTAAACTGTGTGTCCACAGACACTTTTATTACAGTCTAGGGCTGTCACAGAGATAGATGTAATTTCAGGACTGTTCATTCTCTATTATAAAGTTTGAAATAAGTAAGCTTTATAATGACAATTGCCATTGACTGTAAACTGAGAAGGACAATCTTCAAAGATGACAACATTCTCATGTTGTGTTCGGCAGAAAAAACTCATTTGAAGTGCATGAGGGTGATTAAATGATTGATAGATAAATGATAGATTTTTCATTTTAGGGCGAGCTATCCCTTTAAGTATGAGTAAGTGTAATGTTGCAAAACCAGGACAAGACATGCTTTAACAAAAACTTCAATACAATGTGGCTGTCATAGAGATACACATTTAATAAGTTTTTTTTCTCTTTCAGTTACTTAACAGAAATGTGGAAAAACACAAGAAAAACACCACGGATATTTTCTGCAGATTCAATGCAAGCCCTGAAATTGAGGGTACCTGAACAGCGAGGAAACTCCTCTGAGTGCGGCATATTTGTATTACTCTATGTAGAGAATTTTCTGAAGGTAAGTTCTGAAAGTAAAATCATGGCACTGTGCATGTCACTAAAAGAAAACAAATAATTTATGTTTCAATTCCTTCCTCTAGGATCCTCCCAAAGAACTAATCAATGAGCTTGACTGTGCGTCCTGGTTTACACTGGCCGATGCATTTTCAAGGCGTGCACAGATCAGGGACAAAATGCAAAGTAGTTTAGAAGGTGTATTTATTTTACATTTTTTTATGAACATTACAGAATCCTTATGAAACGTATTCAGTTAAAATATCTAAAATCGTGTGCCACTATTTTCTTAAATTTTAGGAAGTTATTTTAAATACAGCATAGGGTGCACAAGCATAACTTTCTGATGTTTTGATATGGCAGATGATACGTATTTAACTTGTGCTACATTAATCTTGTAATACTGGTGATTGACTATGAGTTTTGATTATGCAGCACAGGGAAGTAAAGCAGAGGAAAACAAAGCAGAAGAAAGAGAAAGTGAAGAGCAAATGGTTGACGAGAGAGGGCAAGAGGAAAACATAGCCAAGAAAAGAAAAATAGAAGGTAGAGAGGAAGAAGACATACCTAAGGAAAGAGAAGAGGACAAAACAGCTCAGGGAAGAGACTATACAGTTCTGGGAAGGCTGTCAGTGCCAGGCACCAAAAGAAAGTACACAGTCACTCAAAATGAACTGAAGAGAAGAATCATGGCAGAAAACATGTCAAACAACATGTTAGGAAGCCTGATTAGGGTTTGTATATACTCTAAACCTTATAGCAATTTGCTATACTTTTACAGAACAAAACATTTATAAAACAGTAACATATTGGTTTACCCAAAGGTTCGTAAAGAGGATCTCCCTCAGGAGCTTAGAGAACAACGACCGATAAAAGCCAAGACAAAAATAAGCATCTTCTCTGCTCTCAGTGAAGGGGAGGCCACAGATTTAGCCCAGGAGCTGGGAGCCATGCTAGGGAGACATGTAAACCTAGGCATGATTGCAAGTGTTCCCAGTGCTGAGGCAGACATTGCAAAGTAAGTTGCTTTCTGCATATGGATTTTTTAAAACTTGCTTCTTGCTTACAAATCTGTCCATTTATGTTTACAGGAATACACTCTGCACTCTCCAGTGCTCGCTGAGGGAAAAACTGGGAGAGGAATCACCTTTTAGTCTGCTGACCCATACATTTGGACCACAAGTTGTAGATGTTGTCATCTAATTTTTAATCAGTCAGTTTAAGTAGTGGTACACTGAGCCAGTGAACACAATAACAAATGAATGTTCAATTGTTACAAACATTGTCATCTCAGTTAATTAAGTAATGTTACAGTTAATTGATTTAAATATACAACATATCACTGTTAGAGAACACATTCAGACAGCAGAGTAATGTTAAACGTTCATGGTTTACAATTAAAGATGGCATTATTTTTTTTCAGATTTGTTTTAAAACAATACATGTAAATATATATACAGTGGGGCAAAAAAGTATTTAGTCAGCCACCAATTGTGCAAGTTCTCCCACTTAAAAAGATGAGAGAGGCCTGTAATTTTCATCATAGATATACATCAACTATGAGAGACAAAATAAGAAAAAAAAAAATCCAGAAAATCACACTGTAGTATTTTTAAAGAATTTATTTGCAAATTACAGTGGAAAATAAGTATTTGGTCAACCTTAAACAAGCAAGATTTCTGGCTCTCACAGACCTGTATCTTCTTCTTTAAGAGGCTCCTCTGTCTTCCACTGGTTACCTGTATTAATGGCATTTGTTTGAATTTGTTATCAGTATAAAAGACACCTGTCCACAACCTCAAACAGTCACACTCCAAACTCCACCATGGCCAAGACCAAAGAGCTGTCAAGGACACCAGAAACAAAATTGTAGACCTGCACCAGGCTGGGAAGACTGAATCTGCAATAGTTAAGCAGCTTGGTGTGAAGAAATCAAATGTGAGAGCAATTATTAGAAAATGGAAGACAAAACAGACCACTGATAACCTCCCTCGATCTGGGGCTCCACGCACGATATCACCACGTGGGGTCAAATGATCACAAGAAACTGGGAGCCAAAAATCCCAGACCACAACCAATAACAACCACCCACAACAAATAAAAAAAGGGGGTGACCTAGTGAATGACCTGCAGTGAGCTGGGACCAAAGTAACAAAGGCTTCCATCAGTAACACACTGCGCCGCCAGTGACTCAAATCCTGCAGTGCCAGACGTTTCCCCCTGCTTAAGCCAGTACATGTCAAGGCCCGTCTGAAGTTTGCGAGAGAGCATTTGGATGATCCAGAAGAATGTCATATGGTCAGATGAAACCAAAAATAGAACTTTTTGGTAAAAACTCACTTGTCGTGTTTGGAGGAGAAAGAATGATGAGTTGCATACAAAGAACACCATACCTACTGTGAAGAATAGGGGTGGAAACATCATGCTTTGGGGCAAAGGGACCAGGACGACTGATCCACGTAAACGAAAGAATGAATGGGGCCATACATCATGAGATTTTGAGTGAAAACCTCCTACCATCAGCAAGGGCATTGAAGATGAAAATGTGGCTGGGTCTTTCAGCATGAAAATGATCCCAAACACACCACCCGGGCAAAGAAGGAATGGCTTCGTAAGAAGCATTTCAAGGTCCTGAGTGGCCTAGCCAGTCTCCAGATCTAAACCCCATAGAAAATCTTTGGAGGGAGTTGAAAACCCGTGTTGCCCAGCGACAGCCCCAAAAACATTACTGCTCTAGAGGAGATCATGGAGGAATGGGCCAAAATACCAGCAACATGTGTGAAAACCTTGTGAAGACTTACAGAAAAACGTTTGACCTCTGTCATTGCCAGCAAAGGGTATATAACAAAGTATTGAGATGAAATTGTGTTATTGACCAAATACTTATTTTCCACCATAATTTGCAAATAAATTCTTTAAAAATCAAAAAATTTGATTTTCTGGATTTTTTTTTCTCATATTGTCTCTCATAGTTGAGGTATACCTATGATGAAAATACAGGCCTCTCTCATCTTTTTACGTGGGAGAACTTGCACAATTGGTGGCTGACTAAACTTTTTTTCCCCACTGTATATATATAAATAAATAAATAAAAAACAACAAACAGCAGTCTCTTTCACGTCATTTCTCATATGCACACTTACATGTAGCAAGTTACTTTTAAATGTATATTTTACATTGTTACAGTGCCTTAGTTGTTTGTTTGTTTTTTCATATCTACATTCATTCTTTGAATTTAGTTAGTCGTCTTTTGAAATTCTATACTTTCGTTTCATGTTTTTTGCTCTGTGTGGAAACAATGGTCTTATCTTTCTTGTCAAATCTGTAGTTACAGCTGTAAATGCCGTTCCAGTCACGCTGGCATTTGTTATACTGTCATGCAGGTTTTTAATTTGCTGGCTAATGTGCTGAGGAATGTTCTGCCATTTCTGCACAGTCTCCAGTATTTCATTTAACTTCTGCACTTCAGTTTTAGAGTAGTTTGCTGCAGTGTTCACATTTAACTGCATTGACATGTCTTCTTGCCACAAAGTAGGTACATCTCTTGTTAATATGACATCAAATAATTCACATGCCAGTAGAAGGCAAGCACATTTTTCATTGTAAGAGTATGTACAACAGGTACACTGAAATGTTGCAGAAGTGTGGTAAATCCTCTCATTACATAAACTTTTTACATCTACCTCTTTTGTGTCAAAGCACAGAATGGAGTAAAGCTTCTTTTGCTTAATTACACTAGCATGTGCGTTTATTTGATCATTCAAAGCAGGAAACTTATGAGAATCATGTTCACTCAGCAAATCAGTAAGTACAAGGTGTTTACAGCGATGTCCTCTGATTCCTGTTGGGCAGCTACAAAAACTTTCAGATGGACAAACTTTGTAGGATAGACCAGGGGTTTGATCTGATGGAACTTCATAAAGGTATGTGTCGTGGGATATAAGATTAATGCTATCTTGCCAACCTTTTTCCAACAATCTAGAGGATGACTTAAGTATTTCTCCTGACTTCAAAGAGGCATTTTTCATTCTTCCAACTGCCTGCAAATCATGAATGACCTGGAAGTATCCATCTGTCTTCTTGATGAGAATGCTGATAAGATCATCCAGTCTACGGTTCCTAATGCCACCCAAAAACTGATATTTTAGGCAATGGAAAAATCTAATTAGACAAGCAAAGAAAAACAATACATGTTTTAATATGATTGTTTGATTTTTGATATAACTACACTCCAAATGCTTGTGATTCTATTACATTATTTGCAGTAACTCATAATGAAGTTGCATAAGTTTAATTTCAAATATTACCTTTCAACAAGATTGTTTGTATCGGAGTCGGCATGGTTGTAGCACCGTCCAAAGTGTAGGGATTTCATATACGGGATACGGAGATGCCACTGGATCACCATCATGAGGCTTTGAATTAATCTAATCAAGAGATACCACAGAGACCTTTTGTACCAGAGCTGAAAAAGCCTTTTGACGACATATGGATGCCTCTGAGCGTGGATGCATAGAATTAGTGTCCAGAACAGGAAAAGGATTAAATGACGCCCTCAGGCCAGCACAGGATGTACAGCGTGACGCCACATGACTATCCCATGATTTTCGACCACCAGCTTCCCGCATGACCAAAACCCTTACTTCCTTTTGTCACAGACAAAGAAACAGAACATACACAGACAATTCATAAGACAATCATTTAAAGTATCGGAGCAATATATTCACAAATAATATGTTTATGTCTTAAATGTGTGTGATGTGTTATTGAAACCACGATATCTTAATCGTTGCTCTATAACTTGTCATTTAGTGAGTATGATTAATGTGTATGCAAACTACCTGCTGTTATTTTTTTTTTTTTTTTTTTTTTAGCTGGATGAGAGCTTGTCTTATTCGCCGAACATTGGTGTAAATGAATAATTGATATTCAGCATAATTTTCCGGTGATGATAGTTTGATAAGAAGTTCTTTAAAACTTGCAGAAATACTCTCCACCAACAGCAGGCAACCATGCCACCATCTGATTGGACAAGCGACCTGTGGGCTGGACAAAAGTCAGCCTGCTTAAAAATGGACACAAAGCCCTCTGGTGCAGTCTTACGCTCGGGCTCGCACTCTCACTCAAAAGAACGCTTTCACCTTGGTCCATACCACCGCATAGCCAAGACCATCCAAGAACTCAGACATTTCAGTTAGACTTCGCGATCTTCAGAGAACTTGAAAGTCTTTCAAACTCAGACTTTTAGCAGGACTGCTGAAGCCTCTTCAGTAAACCGGCAACCAACTACTCCAAGAGGGGTTTCCCAAAAGGACGTCACCCATACGTCATTCCGACGTCAAAGCAACAGCCAATCAGCGAAGGAATTCCCCTCAACAGACATCCAGGAAGTCCGCTACAGCGACTGAATCACCTCAGCGTTTCAGCTCTCAACAAAGCCAAAGAACGCAAGTAACGAACAAAATATTCAACTCAGCTGAACTGGTGTAGAACTAATTTAAGCAGTAAAATTAAGACCGATTCTCTGCTTGGTTTTTCTCCTAGGTTGAATTTAAAACCACTCGTTAAACGAGTTAGGACTTTGAAAACTTAATGCAACTCCGTCAACTAATTTCCTTGAATCTTTGTGTGTATGTGTATGTTTTAGTTAGGTTTTATGTAATCTAGATTAGCCAATAAAATTCATGTTTCATTTATAAACATATGTCTTGGCTCATATAATTTCAAGGTTAAACTTATGCCAAACGATCCTTGCTTGCTACCTTAACTCGTAGCCTAATTATAATTATTACCTCATTGTGTGGACTGTGGCCAAGTAAACACGTATTAAATTTGTTAAAAGATACCAAGAATCACTGGCTCGCTGGACGACCTTGATTTGAAGTAAAACTAACAAATTTGGAATGGTTTAATCAGGTGGACGTGGGACATTCAGACCCGAGTTCTAGCAAAAAACCTGAATAAATTAATAATCATCAATTCCCTATAATTACAAATTAATAATGAATAAATAAAAGATGTAATGTCTTACAAAAGTCAGACCATGTGTGTCCTATTTCAAGCCAGTGATCCTTGAAGTATGAGCAAAGAGCTGGGAAATCTTCAAACATCTTGAGGAATTGCGCAGCAGTTGACTTAAAATCTTGATGCTATAATGAAAAAAAGAGTAATAGATTTCATGTTAAATTTAACTAATTTAATATTTGCTTTAAAATAGTTACAATTAAGGAAGCAAAATTGAATCGTTCATTTTACGCACTGTTGCACAAAGCTTCATCTTTCTGATGAAGGAAATTATTTCTGTTCTAACATCAGTATTTGATGGTCCACTGATTCCAGAGTCTGTCTTTGAAAGCCAACGGACAATAGCATGAAAACATAGACATCAAATAACTTTTTTACATTTTTAAAATATAAAGAATATATAAATTTGTATATATACATACTTGCATTACATGATACCAGCACAGCAAGATATCTGACTCTGGGAAGACTTTCCGCAAGGCATTTATTTCACACATATCCTTGTCCACCATGAAGCACCTAGAGGAAACAACATAGCATACCAGAAGGATGAAAACACACATATACACCACCATTCAAAAGTTTGGGATTAGTAAGATTTTTTAAACGTTTTTAAAAGAAGTCTCTTATGCTCACCAGGGCTGCATTTATTTGATTAAAAATACGAAGAAGAAAAAAAAACAGTAATATTGTAAAATAATAACCATTAAAATAATTGTGTTCTATTTGAATATATTTTAAACTGTAATGTATTTCTGTGATGCGCAGGTGTATTTTCAGAATCACTCCAGTCTATTCCGTGTACCTGATCTTCAGAAATCATTCTATATGCTGCTTGCTGCTCAAGAAACCTATTGTTATATCACTGTTGAAAACCATTGTGGTATAATTTTTCTTTCAGGCTATTTGATGAATAGAAAGTTAAAAAGAACATAATTTATCTGAAATAGAAAGAAAGCTTTTGTAACACTACACACTACTGTTCAAAATTTTGGTAATTGGTAAATTTTGGGGGTCAGTAAGTTTTTGTTTTTTTCAGGATACATTAAATTGGTCAAAAGAGCCAGTAAAGACATTTATAATTTTACAAAAGATTCTATTTCAAATAAATGATGTTGTTTTGAGCTTTCTATTCATCAAAGAATCCTGAAAAAAAATTGTACACAACTGTTTTCAACATTGATAATCATAAATGTTTCTTGAGCATCAAATCATCATATTAGAATGATTTCTGAAGATCGTGTGACACTGAAGACTGGAGTAATGATGCTGAAAATTCAGCGTTGATCACATGAATAAATTACAGTTTAACAGATATTCACATAGAAACAGTCTCTGGTATCTGGGGCCAGAATATACATACCTTGGTGCAGCAGGACACACTCTCCTTAATTGCTGTAAAGCTATCTCTACTGTTGCCTCTTTCTCATTGTTTGTTACTATGAAAGCGACTGGAACTCCATGGCCATAGTCATCTCTTATAGCCAGGGTATAAAGTGGAAAATTATACTGGTTGACGCAATGAGTGGCATCCAAAAATATAACGTTCTTTCCATGTCTGTGTAGATTCTCTCTCATGTTGGGAGTCTGAAGGATAATTATGAGTTCCTTCTCATGGGAAAAAGGCTGAAAAAAAACAACATTGTCCTTGAGGTGACTGGTCAATAATTTGGCTGAACTAACAGCATCATCTTTATCCAAATGGCTTCGGCGTACCAAGCATGTGCGTATATAATCAATGTCCTTTGGAGTGACAAAGAACTGACGGTTGTTCAAGTCAGTGTGTCCGCAAGATCTGGACCATCTGTGGGCTTCCAGTAGAATGATATCTGGCTTGACACCTAATGAAATCCATTCTTCAATTTGTTTGACCAAATCTGGACACACTGTTTGAAAGTGTCCTTCTTGTTCAAAAGTTGCATTGTGCCCATTGTGCTCTTTGCTGGTGCGTTGTACAATGACTTTGTGGCTCAGCCAATCATTTTTAACCTTAAATGATGTGTAAGCCATACACCCTGAGGTATTGTAACTTCCATCATCAGGGTTCCCTGACCGGATACAGTAGAAAATGTAGTATCCATTATCCTTGTCTTTTTGACTTGCAGAATTTGTATTTCTAAAGTTTGTTAAAGTTTTAAGTTTTTCTTGAATGAATGTTTCATGATTTGCTTCTTTCTTCAGGACATGCACATCAACTGTAATATTTTTGTTTTTTCCTCTTTGTCTTTCTTCACGCAACACTGTTTTCTTAATACAATCCTCCATTTCTCTTTACATTCTGGGGAGAAAAACATTTATTAACACTAGGGTTGTTGCCTAAGGATGAAGCTCTTAGTAACAATTTATAATAAAAACTATCACCAATTATTATATTCTTAAGATAGTGTAACCACCATTATTATTAATACAACTTCATGATGTTCCCAGGCAACATTAGACTGCCAAATGCATATACACATATTTGAATTCATTCATAAAACCCCGGTCAGCACAAAGATATTTCATATTAGGGGCCAAGCACCGAAGGTGCAGAGGCACCTATTGTAATCGTTAGCGTTCTTTTTTTTCTTACGCCACAAGTCTATGGCAGCCCATAGAACCGCTTGCGGGAAAGTTGTGAAATTTGGCACACTGATAGAGGGCAGTCCCAACATTAATTAATTTTTCATAAAACTACTTTCGAACTCGTCCTAGGACGATAGCTATAAGGACTGAAGTCCCATGGTCAACACAGATATGTATTATTTTAATTAGTATTATATTATTTATATTATTGCAATATAGTGTGATAGATTTACTCTTGGTCTTATATCAGATTGTATTATTATTATTATGATTATTATTAATCACAGTGATAATTACTGTTTGTCTTATATTAGATGAGCTATAAGGAATGAAGTCCCAGGGTCAACATAAGATATTTCATTATTATTATTATTATTATTACTGAAATATAGTGATAGATTACTCTGTTATTATATCAGATATTGTATTATTAGTATTATTATATTACTGCAAAAATAAAATTTTTTTTAGTGATAGATTACTGTTTGTTTTAAATTAGATATTGTATTATTATTATAATTTAAATACAGTGATATATTGTTGCCTTGTGTTATATGAGCTTTCATGAATGTGTCAACATAAGATATTTCATTAATATTATTGTAAGGTCCGCGCACCTGGCCCAACGAAGGTATCCAATGGCGGATGAAGGTCTCTTGCGTGTTCGGTCTTTTCAGCGCGCAGAGTTATTCAATTTAGGTTTAACTCAATCTGACGCCATTTTAGTATCTGAATTCTAATTTAGGTTGAAAGGCACATTGGTTGTTTGTCGGTCTCTGATTATTCTTACATTCGATTATTCTAATTAACTCTTTACTTTGTATTTTTTTCTCGTTCATTAGGAATCTATGTCGCTTAGGATGCCTCACGGCGGCAGCTATGCGTGGGCTCCACGATCACAAACTCGCCAGTTTGATACTTATTCAGAGGTTTATGGCTAATACTATTTACTTTAAATAGTAGGTTTGTTTAGCCCCCTACAATTACCCATGTAATGCTCAACAATAATCAGCGGTTCTTCTAGACCCTTAGTCTAGACCCCGATAGTTAGTATAACCACGTACAACTTAATTAACACTCCAAATATTAATCAGCGGTTCTTCTAGACCCTTAGTCTAGACCCCGATAGTTATTATAACCACGTACAACTTAAGTAAAGCTGAAATCATACACATGGTTAACGTAACTGAGTACAACTTAAACTAAGGTCAAGCGGTTAGTCAGAAACCTATAATCTCACTTGATGTGCCCATGCTCCATCTAACCTGAGATTTAGTATGCACTTAACCCTGGTCGCAGATTTGCGGAAACATACGCCTTCACTTAATCTACTTGAGAAAATAACTTCAGAGTAATCAGAATGAATTAAATGTAACAATTTATTATCAGTCAGGTAAATATGTATTATGCCAATTATCTCCACAGCCAATTCAACGATATCAAATCAATACAAGACAACAAACTCTCAAAGACGAATCTAAGAGTAAAATACATACCTGACTTTTAGAAAAATACATAGTGTGAAGTGTGTGGAGATACTCTGTACTACGGGCATTCTGGCTACAGAATCGCGAGGACCCTTTTGCTGCAATCCTTTAAATACAAAACTAAGAAAGACATCCTCCAAATGGAGGCCTGTACAGACAATTGGAATTTGCATTAAGCCAGGTCCCAGACCTGGGTGGTCTACACCTCAATGGGAACAAAAGGTAATTTAAATGGCTCTCTATGGTAATCAAAGTTTCTCTTAACTCTTAGGAACTGTATTATCTTTTAGTAGGATTAAGACCATTGTACCACTTGCCCCAAATGAAACCAAACATGACTGTAAAACTTATTTGCATTCATATAGAACATTATATTCTTGACCAGTTTGAGTGAATCAAGTGGAGGGAGGAGATGAAAAGGAACTGATGCATATGTGAGAGAGGCGTTTCCCGCACCTCCCCTCTGTGGGGTGTCCTGAAGATGCCAGTGCATTGTTTGCCTCTCAGGAGATCAACGTATTCTAGTTTCTTTTATCCTTACATTATCATGATTATTTCAATACAGTGATTGATTAATGTGTGTCATATATTGGATGAGCTAATGATGTCTCTGGGTCAACACAATATATGTCCTTGTTGTTGATGGACGGCAAACCCCGCATTATTGGTCCCAATCCATCCGCGAAAGTGTTTAGCTTCTCTTTTAAAAGATTAGTATAAGCGTCTGCTAAACGAATACATGAAAAAAGTGATATAAATCATCGGACGAAAAGATCCGACGACACGATCACGGGGGAAACACCACGCCGGGTCGCGGCGAAACGATCGTGGGCGCCTTCCTGTCCGATAGGAGCGGGGTTAGGTGATTTGCACCTTATATGAGCAGTTTAGCTAATGTTCGCGTTAGTTATGAATCCATCGTGCAAATGAAAATAATACATTATGCTGAGCAGGGATGGGCACATTTGAAATGGCACATTTGAAATAAAATGCACTTACCTCTGTGAAATGAAGGAGATGTCAAAGTGGCACAACTCAAAAAGTGGCGCTCAAGCTGGCAGATGTCACGTGAGTAATCTGATTGGTTGATCAATTTTACCTTAAGCCCCTCCCTTGTTGACCCAGGAACGCGTCTAACTCGGCAGAATCAGGACGTGCATAGAAGCACTTAAAGAACGGGTCCGGATCGGCTCCGGGCCGGATGAACCGCTTTATTAGCAGATACGGGTAGGGTCTGGAACGAATCTGGTCCGGATCCGTAATCCTTATCTGTTCTGGATCCGCTGCACTGTGCAAGTGGACTCCGCTCCAGAGTCAATTTGCTATCTGGAATCCTATCGTGGGATTTTGCAAAAAAATATAAGGTGCGTTCGACTTGAAACACAAGGCTTTTTTGAGATGAGCAAAATCTGCGCAGAACCGATCACCGGTGATCACCGCGAGATGCATGCCGGTTAGAAAAGTGTCAGAGTTACGTCCGACTTGCTCTGATGTCATGCTGACGTGTGTCAAAAAACTCTTGCGATGGCGAGGCGGCTGTGTCGGATTGTGCAGTCGAGCGCAGTTGCTCTCCACCGACTGCGCTGAGCAAAAGCATGATGGGAAACGACTGACTGACGACAGATTAATGCTCATTGGTTCAGACAACTGTGATGCTGCGGTTCTCTTGTAAAATATTTTATTTTTTTATCTGATTTCATGTGATTATGTATTTAAATTATGCATGAATGTTCCCAAACACTATGACAGTGCGATCTCTGTGTGAGATAATGTTGTTGTCATATTTCTATAAAAATATAAAATACATGTTTGTATTAAAGTAAAAATGGATAAATACACCTTTCGTAAAGAATTAAATAGCAAGCACTTTGAGTGTCGTGTTAATCATATTTATTTTCATATAAAAGTATCAGAACTGAAATTATATGTTTATTAGCAACACAGCCTGTAAGTGTGAAAAACGGGATATCCGCCTTTGATCTCGTTGGTATCTGCTCCACTTCGAGAGGTCAGAACTGTCCGTCTTGACTGCGTTTATTTCACTCCTCCCCTCACTGCAGCCGCCTACATTTCAGGCAGGCGAGGCGCATCTCAAACAAGCCTACAGCTACAGACGGCGGTTAACGAGAGTAGCCGCTTGCAGCCGGGGGCAGAGTTAAAAACAGACACGTCAAGCCGGACAATTTCTGCTCCCGTTAGTGACACTCGCGCGGTGTTTGCAAACTTGATCACTGATGAAGTGAATTAAATGCAATAAAGCAACTATTTACAGTATTTACAGTGTAGGACACTCAAGGAAGTCACTAAAAAGGTTTGTTCTGACCAACTGGATACCAAAGTCACTGAAACACAGGAAAGAGAGAGAGAGAGAGCGTGTAAACATAACAAATCAAACTTGCAACACTGTGTTTACATGTTGTATACACACGCACAAACACACTCAATATATCACATACATACATAATACGCGAGCGCGGCGCGCGCGCCACACACACAAACCCACACACACACACACACACAATGTAGCCCTCTCATATTTTCCCTCTTCGTTGTTATTTTTATAATCTAAAACAGCTAACATGACAAACATTCAAGAGAACGGCGTTGAAACTTACGTGCTATATGCTGCCTGTCATGCATCTCTCCGGGTCTTTCTGCTGCTGTTCACCACTGCTTCACATCACGCCCTCCAAAACACTTTCAAACAGCACACAACCTCTTCTAAAGTCGATGTTCCGTGATGGAGAGATTCAGATGTAAGCTTTGGAGAAAATCCGCTCGCCGATATATACGCCATTATGTGAACGCAGCGTGCGTACAGACGAGAGCGCACTCAGCTCAGAAACACACACTCACTTTGCGCACGGGTATTCTTCAAGCCTTCTTACGTCAAATGTGCAAACTGTCAATCACTGTAAACGTGCTTGTGGTTGGCTAACACTTCCATCCATCAAAACTGTGCTGGCTAGGCATTGGCTGGCTTCAAACAGCCCAAACTTGCGGAGCGCAGACTGGCACCTCGCTAAACCTGTCAGCGACTCCGTCTCTGTTCTGGGTTATAACATCGCCTGTGATTCAAGGAGAGAGACTGGGAGGGCTCATTTTGCTCTGAAGAGACTATTCTATATGAAACAAATGCCATTTCAAAGCTGGAATACGAATTAGAATAGATATTTCTTTGAAAATGGACGCTATCTACAACTATAACTCGAATCGCTCATGTAAACAAAAGAGGATCTTTCGTTTTTTCCCCCAGTTTTTCGTTGTTTTGGATTAAAAAGTGGGATGCATTTTGAAGAGAGGACTCTTATCTTGAAATGTTGT